>VZRR01004010.1:116820-138343 GCA_013398015.1 Oreocharis arfaki | reverse complement strand
GGGTGGGAAGGGGGAGTCGGGAAAGGAAGCGAGTCCCCGCCCGAGGAACAAGGGCGGTGTAGCCGGCAGTGGGGGGAGCTCGGGAGTCTCCGGCTGCGTCCGGCACCGGTCGGGAGGGGGCGGGGTTGGGCGGCGCAGGACGTCTGCGCTCCCGCCGAGCCCCCACCCTACCGGCTGGGCCGCGGAGGCCGGGGCTTCCCGGCGGCTCCCGGAGGCTCCCGGAGGCGTGACCGTCCGCTCGGAGCCGGGTTTGTTGTTCGGGTTTGGGGTTTCTTTTTGTTTGGTTGGGGTTTTTTTTTAGGTGCTTCCGACTGGCTTTCGCTCTACTGCCAGCTCGCCGGTGTGCGGAGGTCGGACTGAAGGTCCAAAAGAAAAAAGAAAAGAAAAAATCCAGTCCGTGCGCCGCGGGGGCGGGGGCGAGCGGCGGGAGCGTGGGAAGAGGCGCGTGCCCCGTGCTCCTGCCTGCCGCTCCCCGGGCGCCACGGGCCGCCGGCCTCCGAGGGGCCGTGCTCGGGAAGAGACCCCCGGCCCGAGGTCGGAAGGAGCCTGGCTTGCCGCTCGAAGGCACAGGGGAAAAGGATACGCAAATTTCCTAAAAAGGTGCCTTTAAAAGGCTTCCGTTACGTTGCTGTCTGTATTGTGGATGTACTTTTTCTTCTGTGATCACGGGGACACTTCAAAAGGTTTTATGCTGTGGACCGGCTCAATTAATATAAAATAAGCAAACAACTCACGCTGGGGAGTGCAACTGGATATAGGTCATGATGTGTCCTACCACCGTCCTCGTCGTCGTGTTAAGCTGCCAGTATAACTTTGCTTCCAGGTAAGGTTGAGGAGGGGTGGCAGAGCAGGAATCGTAGCAGTTGCAGAAATTGATGAATCTGAGTAACACATTTCAAATGCTTGTGGTAAGTAGTAAATTGTTAGCTCACTTGAAATGCAGAAGTACAGCTTCAGGAATTGTACTCCTGAACCTTTGGTAAGTGATAAAACCAAGGTAGGTTCAAGAGAAATGTGGTTCACAGAATATCTTGAGTTGGAAGTAATTCACAGGGATCATCCTAGGATCCTGCACTTGTCCTGCGTAGGACCACCCCAAGAATCCTCATGTGCCCGAGAGCATTGTCTAAACACTTCTTCAACTCCAGCAGGCTGTGGGCTGTGAACACTTCCCTGGGGAGCCTGTTCCAGTGCCCAACCAGCCTCTGGGTGAAGAACCTTTTCCTAATGCCCAACCTAAACTACTCCTGACACAGCTTCATGTCATTCCCTCAGGCCCTAAGGGAATCCTGACGGGTTCTGTTAGTTTATTGTAGTCAGATGATGAGGAAGTCATCTGCAAGGTTCCCAAGGTTTGTATTTATCTGAAGTTGTATAGGTTGATGAAAAAGCTTTTGTGCAACCATGCCTGCCCTGATTTCTCTTACGGAGAAGAAATTAGTTTGACTGAAAACATTTTTTAAAAAATGTTGGGGGGTTTTAAATTTTTTTTTAAATGTTTTTTCTTTCAGACAGCGGGCACAGGAAAGAGTTCCAAATTAGCATCCCCCTGACAGAAGTGGTTGCAACATGAATTTCTTTCTAGTTGTCACCATCCACTTAGCAAAAAACATGAATGGGACAAATGCTGCTCCCTAACAAGCAGTGAGTTGACCTAGGAATAGGGATAGCGTATTGTATATCTGCCCAGAAAAAAAAAAATCTGCATAAGATTATGAGAAAATTGGGTAAGTGCATGGGAAGAGTTGTTATAATGAGTAAAGAAAAGAATAGGAATCTAAAGCATTCAGTGGCTAGAGAGCAAGAAGTGCTTGAGATTACGTGTTTTCCAAATTTGAAATAAGACTTCAATATGCTATGCAACACTGGAAAAAGCTTTAGAAGGCTTTTCATCAATTGTTGAAAAGAAGACACTGACTTTCTGTTTCCAACTAGTTGCTGTACAAATTGTAAGTGGGCGCTAAAAAGGCGAGGTTAATTTGAACAGTTTTGAAGGCTGTATGACTCAAGTTTGTCCCTTCCTCTGTCCCCTCCATCTGCTGAATTGCAAGAGATGCTGGGTTTGCTTTTTTTCTTAGTGCATGGGTGCCGTGAGCCGTGTCCCCCACTACAGAAGCCTTAGATCACCATGAAAGTGATTAAGGACTAGTATTTTGAGTTCTTCATCAGCAACAAAGATGGCCCTTACAGAAAATCCTTCAAGAGCCAAAAATGCTCATATCCTTTGCAGCATTCATAAGGATTATAGCAGTACGTGGTGTTCATGCTAATGTTCATGATGCAATATTTACTGAAGGGTGAGTTAAAAGAAAGAGACAAGGAAAATTACATTATAACAAAGTTACTTAACACTCTCTGATAAAACAAGGATTTAATTCACAGTTATTCACCTTAGGTATCAAATACCAGATTTAATATTTTGGCATTAAGAAATTAAGTTTCCTAGTCTGATTCTTCTTGATCATTTTAGGCTTTAAACTGAAACAAACAAACCAGGTATGAATTGTCTATATGGAGAATGTTGCACATTGGAAAATTGTGTGAATTTAAAAAGCTATCATTAGGGGATAGCTGTATTCTCCTCCTACTTTGCTTGTCTCGGTTTTGGTCAGCCTGCAAGTGTTTTTGCACCAATTGCAATGGTAAATGCAGGAAAGGAAAAAATATTCATGGTGTAAAAAGTACTTTAGGGGTAATGTGACCTGTGAAATCAGTAGTGATAAGGCAGAGATTCAAATTAGAGTTTTAGATTGTATACTAAGAGTTTTAAATCTTAATGATGTTTAAGTTCTGTGCTTAATTTCTGCATTATATATATTTATATATGTATAAAAGCATTTAGTTTTATGTAAGCACATTGTTCAAAAAGATTTATACCCCAATAAAATAAATGCCCAAAGAGAAGTGTTGTTTTATTTGAATGCCCTTTATTTTTAGTTGTTTTGCGTCTAACTGTGGTTGAATGGTCGCTCCAAGATCAGTGTGCCAAACACAAAAAACTTTATTCCTGTCAAAGAGGTGTCTTGTGAGGGAAGAAGCTTGCCCAGAGCCTAGCCTTGTGTATCCAGGCTGAGAAGTGTCACATGTCACTTCATGTTTCATTCCTAAAGGAATTTGCAGACTTGATATTTCTTGAGTTCTTTTCCTGCAGTATTTGCTGCCCACTTGATCAAGAAAACAAAGAACGAAGATTTCCCCATTTCTGTAAAGCGTTAAAGAAAGCAGGGCAAGCTTGGTTTAAAAATCACTTATATTTGCAAGCTTTCAGGAGAAGTAAACTAGGAACTCATTAATTTGGACAAGCTAGGAGACAAGAGATGGTACTGACCTGGGGCAGTCAATCCAAGTTGTCTTCTTGCTTAGAAAAAGTCATGGATGAAGGGGCTTCTATTATTTAAAAAAAAAAAAAAAGCAACGCACCATTGCAAAACCCACCCACCAACTAGAATTTTGCAACGGGGTTCTCTTCTTGTAGTTGTTTTACAAGCTTCACTATTCATTTCATAACCAAAAACACAGAACATAAAGGAGAGTGTGGGGACAAGGCTTCCACATGGAAAACAGTGTAAGGGAAAATGCACATGGACTTCAGCCCAGCCAGCCTCTAAGAACTGGTTCTTGCAACCGTTATTTTTCTGCAGCTGGCTTTTGGGGGACTCAAATCTATAAAACAAGATATAAACACTTACAGTAAGTAATAGAGAAGGCCATATCAGGTGCTACTGTGCTTTTAAGATGATAAGGTTTCTTTCAAGTTTGCAGCAGTTAAGGAAAGCAATCAGAGTTATTAATGTGCACCACCTTAGAGTTGCTATCTGGTTTCTGATCTAAATGGTGCTTGTGTTATAGCAACATTTGTCAATTTCAAACATTCTCAGAGCACACAGTATATCTCTTCTATCTGTAGATGAGCACCGAGGCATTTTCCAACCGTTATCATTATTATTGCCCTCTTTTCCATGGAAGCATCAAAGTCTCTTTGGAAAGTTGTCTTGAACAGTATTAAGCCTCTGTGCTCCACTTCCTTATCCTATAAAGTCAAGTTCTTGTTTCATTTAGATTGGATATGAGGAAGGAATTCTTTACTGTGAGGATGGTGAGTCACTTGAACAGATTGCCCATGGAAGTTGTGGATACCACATTCCTAGAGGTGTTTAAGGTCAAGTTGGTGGAGCTCTGAGCAACGCGGTCTAATGGAAGAGGTCCCTGCCCGTGGCAGGGGATTGGAACTAGGTGACCTTCAAGGTCCTTTTCAACCCAAACCATTCTACAGTTCTGTGATTCTTACACTTCCTTATAATCTTAAAGCAGCACTGCCAGCGCATGCCAGGACATTTCACAGTCATTCTGAGCACCTATGAGGAGAGGTTTAGTACACGTAAGTCAAAAATATGTAAAGGGACAGTATTTGATGGTAACTACAAATAAAGTTTTACTACTTATATGGCCATGACTCAAATCTTAAGCAAAGAATCGAGCAGGTTTTTAATAGCCTACAGACCAAGTTGTGTGTTTTTGCGTATCGCTTACCAAAAATACTAACCATCCTGATTTTATTTATAACCAAACTGTTTTTTTCAAATTCTCACCATTTCAGTGATGTGCTATCTCTATAAAAATCCAGCTTCCAGTTCTGCTATGTCGCATGTACTGACTTGTCAATGTCAAGGACACTTAGGTGTAGAAATTATACCAGACGTCTGATGTTCTATAGACTATTGGTGGTCTATACACCATCTGTTCACTAACTTCACCCTGACAAAGTGTTGGTTTTACTGTTTATGCTTAGGCACACATAATTCCACACTATTGTGCAATTAATGGTGGCTGAACCACTCAACTGAATCTCAGACAGGTCATCCCATTGCGTCCTCTATCCAGGTTTCCAGAAACACTTGTTCTCTCCGTCAGGAAGTATGCAAACATGTAAATGGACACGTACATGCACACCCTAATTTCAGATTTTCTATCACTGTCCTTAACATTGACAATCATACTGGACTTTCAAAGGGTACTTTCCTGTATGTCCAAAATTTTCTGGGCAGAAAGGTGTGCAGTGCTTCAGAGGCTTTCTGAAAGAATTCAACTTAGTGTGCCTGGTTGAAAACAAGGTGCACATTCATTACAAGATCACAGCCTAGGAGGAACAAATCCAGAAATCCTAACAGCAGGACAATGCACGCTAAAGCCTCTGGGGGTGATTGATTCTTCTTTTTTACGGTCAGTTATTCACCAGGTGGCATGACCTCTTATTCTGCTTTTAGAAAACTTTCCTTTAGACAGTCTGCAGTGTGCTTCTCACTCCACAACAGATCAAATTACATATTCTTGATCATTTTACATTGTCATCCCTGAATTTTTGAAGACTAGGTTTTGATAAGGGTATGGTTCCAGGTAAGTAAAGAAGGGGGATGTGATTTTTTTTTCCCTGGGTAAGGAGACTGGCAGCAAGAGTTGACTTCATCTTAATTGATGAGTCATTGAACCTCTTCGACATCTTTCTTTAGCTTTGAGAGCATTTTAGGGAAAAAATCAAGAGAAAAATTCAGCATTTTCTTTTTATTGATCAATTTCACCTTCTACTGTCTCACATGTTAATCCAGTTTGAAGTCTTTGTAAGTTTAAGTTAAATTGGGCTCCAACAATCCAGATCAACTGAAACAATGAAGAGTTAGCATGATTAGTTTCAAAGCAAAAGCTGTGACAAAGTTTTTGCTTACACTCCAGAAAGTGTAAAAAGCTTAATGTTGGACATATTTCCTTCCTAGGCTTCCGGATTCTTGCTTCCTTAGTTTCAGCTCTTTAAACTAAGCACCCGAATGGTATAACCTACTCAGTGGCTTGTGCCATGTCACATTATTCCCGTTGTTCTGAATGTACCATACTGCCAAAGCCCTCTGCGTACAAACCACATTAAGCCCCGAAAAAAGCTTCTATATCACTCCTGGCGTCCTCCATGGATCTGCCCATTTCTTACTCCTGTTCTGGGGATGCAATGGAATAAAAGGTTGCCAACAGCAATGTGGGCCCCTATCACGTCTATGTTTCAACAATTATGCTATCAACAAGATGTGTGTGTATGATTACTACTGGACAGTATTCAAGCTTGAGAAAGTTTTATGCATTGAAGGCATCAGTGGTACTTTATTTGATCATGATATAAAGACATCTTGTGCCAGAGCAGTCTCTGCCTTTCATGCCAAAAAAGCACCTCAGGAAAAAAAATATGTGCAGAAAAAAGGTACCATATGTATGTTTAAACAAAGACCACTGTTTTGTGTCATGATGATGGAAACTCAGAAAAATAGCTCACCGATTAAGCTAAGCTATTACACCAGTGATTGCCAATAGATTAGCAGATCTATTACATTATGTTGCTTATTTATACCAAGCATTTTGACACACACTGTACTACATTTATGAGAAAACTCATCACTTAGTACCAAAGCAGTGTTAAGTCCGGTTGACAATTACCCTTCTGCCTTAAAAGTAATCATCTGTTAATTGTACTGGCTTGCCTACAATTATTTGTCAAAACAATGTTCAAGAATTGGCGTAAAGCAGCACAAAGAGCCATATGTAAATTAGAATATTTGAATTTATGAGCCTAAACAAAGTGAAAAGTCAATCAAAAGTGAAGCTTAAAACAAATGGCATCGTGTTTAAAGACTTATCTCCCAGAAGAGGGCATTTAAATCAGTTCCACTGCTTGTGTACTTTTATGCATATAACTTCATCCATGTGCTGGTTTAGAGTTACCCAGCTTGGAAAGCATCTTGGATGCCTATGTCTGTATCACTTCGGTCAATCAGTATCTTGTAACAGGGACTGAAGAAATTTGAGTAATTGCTTATGCAACAAACAAACTAAAAATGCATAGTTTCTTTTGGAAACACAGAACTGAATTGCAGTTTGAGTCATTAAAAAATGACAATTTAAAAAAATATTTACAATACTTTTGCATCCAGTGCTAGGGAACTAGCTTTATAACAACCCATGTAATTCATAAGTTTGTTGTTTTTATATGGCTTAAGTCTTCATAGGTTGATGATTCCCCAAGAATGTGTTCCGTTCTTGATGGCTTTTTGCTTTGAAAGACGAGTATAAGTTTTTTTAGCCAGGTGTTATTTGCAATTGGACCTTGAGTTTTCCGAGTTCATCTGAGAGCTCACTAAAGAGAAATTCCAAAAGATTCGGAGTTTTCAGTCAGGGTACTAGTAAAGGATGTTCTGCTGCAGTGGATCTAGACTGCATGAGTGCCCAAACAGATTCCCAGGATTTCTTTTTTCACTTGTAAAGAACAGATTCGCTCTGAAAAAAGCTTTCCAAATTCCCAAGGAGACTTCTTAAAACCCATGGCATTGTTGCCCCATCACCAACTGCTGCTGCAAGAGGTGACCTCAGTTATCAAAGCCACATTTTACAAACGGGTTTATTTATCTCAAGGTATACACATTTATAATGATTTCTCCTTTGCCTTGGTTTTATCAAGGCTTTTGGTCTTTTTATGATATCCTTAACTTTCTGCAGATATTTCACTACTGCCTGTAGTCGCTATACATAATATGTGATTTATTCTGATCATTGAGTCAGAGGTTCTGCTTCGGGAGGTCAGATTCTAGGTTAGCATTTGTCACTCCTTAATACCAGTTGTCCAACATTGTCATGCTAGTTGATTATGCTATTAGTTGTACGGTAGCAGCGGATGTTATTCCTGACATTGCTCAGTCTTAAAGTGAATTTTGTGATGGTTCACAGTCATGAATCATCAGCCTTGCCTTCTTCCAGGAGCTGCTGCAATGGGAAAGAACTGAACAATATGGAACAAAGTTTCCTAGTGTTTCCTTTGCTCATAGTCAGGAAGTTAAATTCCTTGCCACGCCTGGGAAGCAGCTTGGCTTTCAGCAGTGAAAGAGCAGCAGCTGCAGCATTGCTCTGTGGATAGAGGGCAGTAAATAAACTGGTTTTATTTTTTTCTATCCTCTCCAATTTTTCAATTATGAGACAAGCCCTCTTTTATTTCCCTTCATCCTACTTTTTCCCATCATACTGGTAAGCTAATTGAGCAAAAAGCAACAGTTGCCTGCATTTCGCTATTCACATGCTGGCTTTCCGCTCTTTTCTATTTAGCAGCTGATTTCACAGGCAGTCCCAGTTTTCTATATTTAATTGAATGGACTACTTGGAGTGGAAGCTTTGGCCACAACGGTGGTAAGTTTTTGATATTGACCCTGAAAGCTATCCAGCACATACTGTTATTGGCATGTTAACCCCAGCTGGAGCCAGCTGCTTCCTCAGATGTTCAGCCATTGGGAGACCATTCAGGACCCTTGGAGTCACTTGGTGTTCCACATTCCCTCCAGGGTCTCAGCTGCTGTTTCTAAAGACAGAAATGCAGAAAGACTTTGGCTTCCAAGCCTTTCTAGTTCGTAGCCCCTTTGCCAATACTTGTACACAAGACTGAACGCATCATCTGTGCATGCTTTCATTCTGGAATAAAGGGCTGTTCAGTTTGTACATGAAGCAAGTTTACAGATCACGTGCTCAGTATGGCTTATGCTGTATCCCTACCTCTCAATCCTCACAGAGGAGGAGCAGATAATGTGGGATAGGAGCTGTATTCAGTTGGCAGGACTCCCAGGAAATGCCTACAAACTTCTGGATCTTAGCATGATTGTAGGACACAAGCTGTTTTTGCAGTTTTCTAAAATGATTTTGCCCCTTTTGTTCCAATTTACAACCCAAAAATAGTACTTTTACAGGTAGAAAACTATATCCTATCCAGTCATCCCAGCTGTCATTGTTATTGGTATATAGACTTGGAGTTTAACACTTCATTCTTACATAGGTCTCATTCATGTCAATCAGAGGTGGGAAATGGCTTTTTGACAGTAAATCTCTAGCAATAGTGCAGTCAGATCAGAAGCATGTGGGATGCAACAGAAACCCATTTGAGATCATTTGCTAAACAAATGTTTAAAGTTTTTATTTAAGCCCTAATATTCAAATTATCAATACTTCTTAGTGAAAGATTTCATATTAGGAGTCAGGAAATACTGACTGGAAATTTTGCTTTTCTAGCAATGTGCCTGATTTCCTTTCCTATTTACTGCTTTCGCCTAACAGAAGTATTTCTTGCATGACACCTGCCAACTCTACTGGCTCAGGTGTTCCCCTAAACTTCAGCAGTTGTCCAATAGATTTGGAAATTTGCACACCTTTTAAGAAGGTTTTGGTTTGTCGTGACTGCAAGAGTTTTACAGAAGGGACTTCCATATGAACTATAGCAGGTTGCACAGCTCATGTGATGCCTTGTCTTTGCAGCATGCAGTGAAGATTAGGACCAAATCGTGTTCTCTAGACAAATATGAAATTTTAGTGTCTTCATCACACTATGGAGATTGCATGACAAACAACCACTTCACTACAAAATCATCTTTTACTTGACTGGGTATATTTCAGCTACATGTTGCTTCAAGCTCTCTCTGCTCATTTGGAAGGCTGTCAGAAGGCTTTTCGTAACACACTTACCGAGGCAATTTAATGAGTGGATGGGAAAAGAAGTAGAGAGAAAGGGTAGTTTGCTGTGCTGGGATGAATACGCAACTAACTGATATACATGTTTTCTGTAAAATGAGCAGTTCTAAATGATGAAATTGTCTGTGTTTTTTCAGTGACTGATGGCTTTCTTGTGAAATTTTGAGTGGTATGTTTACAATGGAAGGTTTATTTTCTGTTCACCAAACACAAAACATGCGCCTTAAAAAGAAAATGCTGATCTGAAATGTAGTCCCCTGTCTTGTTTCACAGAGCAGGAGAGGCCAAATGCTACACAGAAACAAAATAATAGTTTTACCTATGATGAAGGTTTCGTTCTGGCCTGATACTGCTGTCATAAACCCTAAACCACAAATATTGCTGTCCTTTAACATATATATGCATTGTGACTATTGTATCTGTATGTGATAAAAGTTAATTGAAAAACTAAGTAGGAAAAGGTGGTATCTTTGATCAGATGAGCTGGTACAACTGGAAAAGCCAGACAAGGTTTTAGACACACACATTCCTCAAACCAGCTGAAGTAGTTTTCTGCTAGCAACGTTAGTTGACTTTGAAAGATTTTCTTCTCATTAGAACTTGACTTTCTCATACATATTTAGAAAATCATGGCTACAAAATGTTATGCAGTCCATGAGTTCTTTCTTGTGATTGGTTTTAAACATACCACTTTTAATTAAATAAGTTATTTTTTTCCCCTTTTGTGTTAGAGACAAATGTAGAGGTATGAGTCCTTCTTACTCTCCCCATGCCATTTACCACAATAAACCTTGACCATGGTTGCAATTGTCGTTCTCTGTATATTGAATGGTCTTAAATTTTTACATACATTCCTAAGTGTACAATATTTAACTGTGATTTGTGGTCAATCTATCTAAAAAGTTCATGTAACAGAAATACATTTATTTCCACTTTATAATATCCTTATCTTACAGTTGCGTAAAAATGGGGATTTATTGCATTCAGCTTGGTGAAGAATTAAGTTTTAAATTTTCATATGTTCAGTTTTTGGTGAATTTTTTTTTAGTTCTGATATGATAATACTAACCAAGTAAGAAACCATATAAATAAATAAAGCAATAAAAAGAACTAATTTAATTAGAAGCATGGACACAAATCTGTGCTTACATAAACATATAAAGTTTGGAAAAAGGTTGAACAATTATGCAGAAGCAGTAATACAGATTTAGTTCCTTGACATTGTGTTCTAAATTGGATGACTTCTGAAGGTACCTTCCAGGCCTGTCATCTTACAGACTGAAATGCATCATTCAAACGTTTAGACCTCCCTGCACATGCATTAGTCTAAGTAACTTACGAATATTTACAATTTACTAGTCTCTCTCTTTCAAATTGCAAAGAAATTCAGTACACAGCAGTGGTCTTAGTATAGTACCTTCCCTCCTTCAAATCAAATATGAGTGCAACAGAAGCAGAACAATAACTGTTCTTGTTCTTTCTCTTTTCTTCCTCATTTTATCTTTTCTAATTGCCTTTCCTCTGTGACTTGCTCCTTCTCTCCTTTCAAGGAATTTATCTGAGAATTTTTTTTTTTTTTTGCATGGAAAATAATATTGCATGTGCTAACATGTCCATTTATACAGTTATTTTTATATCAGCATGATTCCTTTTGTAGAATATTTTCTTCAATTTATACTACATTGCTTTGTAAGGAGTGTTAGCTACAGTGAAAGGACTTCTTTTAATCCAGAACAATCATGGCTACGGAAAGGTTAATGGCATTTTAATGGCTGCATATTGATTTAACAATGTCACTAGAAAATGTACAGTGATATAACTATTCCTATAGAAATAGTCAAGTACTTCAACATTTCATAACAGAACCTTTCTCTGTTATGGGATTGTTTGGATCAGCTAGCTTTAGAAAGCTAGTCATACCTGAGAACCAGTATATGACTGAATGTGTTTTCATTAATGTTAAATAAATGAATATTTCAGTAGACATTTGTGGGTGTATTTGCCTGCAACCAAAAATAGAAGTATCTAAGTATTTAGATTACATATGAGAATCAATGAGACCCTTACAGGAGATTAAAATGAAGTTTTGAAGCATCAAGCTTTGGCTATAGGTAAATTCAGATAGTGTACATTTAGGTGCTTTCAAAGTCCATTTCTAATTTTTATGCTGTTCTAGATCAGTTTCACAGTGAGCTGAGCTGTTTATTTTTCTTTCTTAACTGCCAAGTAATTGGGGAGGAGCTGTTTTCCATCAGCTGTACATGTGCTATCAGACCCTCTGCCTAAATCCTAGGAAGGAAGAAAACTTCTAGGCTGCATATAAATTTAACAGCCAAAAATCCATCTGTGTGGGTTGTGTATCCATGTCCTCTAGCTCATGGCTCTTTGACCTTTGTAAAGTGAAGGATCATTTTTTGTTTTGTTTTGTTTTTTTAATCCACTGACAAGCTTATGAAGATATTATAGTGCCTTCACTTACAACCAAATTAAATTAGTTTAAAATTTATATGTGACTCTAATACTCTACTTTTTTGTCTCATTTCCTTGTTTGATTGACTGGGAATCCACGACTAGTATATTCAGATTTTTTATTATTTAACATTTTTTTACCCTATACTGTCTTTTGATGATTTGTGATCTTCTTGAAGAATCTGAGAGCTGCTAATCTTCAAGGACTCTTGTCATAGAGAAGAGAGGCTGAGGAAGGCTCAGTGAGTTGTGTACTCTTGAGGCACTGAGGGGACAATGGGTTGGGAGCTATCATGGTGTCTTCATGGACACCTTTTCTTTCTCTAGTGAGCTGCCATATTCAAGAGCAGGCTGCAAAAAGACATCTTAATAGGTCCAAAAATAATCTAAGTACCAATATATACGTAAGGATCTCCCTTTGCCTCCTCTTCTTTAGTTCACAAGAGCACCCTGTAAAGAGTTGGTCTTGTTCACTGATTGCTATCAATATTGAACATTGCTGAGTTAGCAGCTGTCAGAATATGCTCCTTGCTTAGCTTTTAATTAATGATATCTGAATCGTAATAGAGGTAGATGACATCTGATAAGGTATAGATCAAATGGGCACATAAAAGTTTCAGGCAGAGGCAATTTCTACTAGATAGCTAAAGATGCCAGAGATGGATCTTGCACTTTTAGCTACCTTTTTATTGACACCATTGAGACCTTGCTGCAGAGCACATAAATCAATACTTTCTTTCATGGCCACAGGAGAGCCATTATTAACATAAGAATTCAGAATTAAGGCTTCCTTACGTTAGTCTCGAGTGGGTGCAATATCACTAAGCAATTAATGGCAACAGAGAAAGTCTCAGAGAGTCTCATTTTGAAATGGAAACACCCTGACAAGCAGATCCTTACTCTTGTAGCAAAGAACTACTTTCTCAACACAGCTACCTAGACAGCTAACATGAGAGATCCTTCCAGAGCTAAAACCTGTCTTCTTTTCACAGTCCCTGTGCAGCACAGCAGTGCACACATGGAAATAAAATGCAGGGAGGCAAAATTTGGAAGCTAGTGTCAAACCCTTCAAGCCTCTTAATTTCATGGACTTGACCAAGTATTAAGTTCCCAGCTAGGTTCCCATCTTTCTGCATCTGATCTTCTTCGGGCGCTTTACGAGGCATAGGATACTTTATGTCCATGATGTGAACTAAGCTCTTGTTTTCTACAAGTTTAGGGTTTGCGGGAAGGCTCTGCTATGTGATAGCACTCACTCATTATTCCTGGGCAGCTGGAATTCACAGCAGAGGATGTGGCTGCCTAGATGCTGCTGTGCTTGGACATGAAATTTTAAAAGAGGCTCTAAGACTTATCTGTTCTTACCTGGCAAGGGAAAAGAAGAAAGAAGGGTGAGCCACTTGCATCCATTCTCCTCTACAGTCCCAGAAAGACTTGCCATTTTAAAAAGTAGACCCTAGTCTTAAGAAGCTCTCAGTAACTTCTTGCATGAGAGCCAAAACAGGTAATAACATTAAGAATTAATAGTGGGATGCTCCCAATGTTTCTTAAGTTCAATGATGGGACCACAAGTGGTGATCTGAATTGCAGATGGTAGTGGTTCCTTCGTCTCTGATTTGGCTTTGATAGTTCCTTTGATGTAGAAGAACTGTGAGCATAATTTGCACAACATTACTCCCACTCTTATCAGTCTGCTGATGAGAGATCTTTATTAAATTTTTCACTATTTCAGGATTATTTACATACTTTCTGATTTTATGGTGAGATTCTGCTTTACTACACAGGGGGCCTACTGATGAACATCTGGTACCTTATGAGTTTTGAGACTTTTAGTGTGGTATTTAAAATTTCTCTCCTGTTACAAATTACTCCAACTCCATCAGAAATTACTACCAAACTTAATTGACATGCAATGTCTTTTCAGGAAATGGCAACTGGAGATGATTAAATGAGTAGCAGGAAAAAAATTACGAACCAGTTCAATTGATGAGTTTGCCTTTTATTAATATGAACATATGGGATATTTTCAAAACAAAACATGAACATAAATACTTCTGTTTATACAAATTCTCCTCTAAGTTATAACATTTGCTTTTTATTCTAACTCCAGTTCTCTTGCTCTTTCTTTTGTATAAGACAATATCTTTAAAAAAAAAAAAAAAGGATTTCTTTTATTGCTGGGCAGAGCAGAAGAGTGAAGATGTGTTTTGAATGTAAAGAAAAACCAATTTTTGTTCAGAAAATAAACCAGGTATTTTGAAATTCAGTTAAACATGAAATGCACACACTTACTATTCTTATTTTCCTTCATTTATACAGTTGTACTACAATATGACATCACTCAATTCCCAGTTTCTGGGACTTTTTTCTCTTATCTTCTAGTAGTTTTTCAACTTTGATTTCAGGCAGCGTGGTGAGAAAGAATAAAAAAATCCAGATTTGCAAATATATGAGAGGTTTCCATTAAAAAAATATATTTTTAAAATTTATTTATTAGAATCAGTTCAGGAGATGAAGTTGAACTACATCTTGATGAACTGATTTACTCAATAAAGATGAGCTTTATTGCTCAAAAGAAAAATCTATCCTCTGAGCTGTTCTAATCTGATTTGCAGAGCTTCCCCAAGCACATCCCTGGGACTGGAGAGGGGGAAGGTGCTGATGCACCCATGACCAAGGCCTAATTCTGGTTACATTTTGGAGGCTTCCACTGCAATTCAATGAGAGCATTACTTGCTCAATATGCAGCCTATTATAAGCACTTACCACGACAAAGGGCTTATTTGCCCAGAGATAAAAACAAGCATTAAAACATAGATTCTGGAGAACAGCATCAAGGAACTGCAAGGTCATTTTTTAGGGGGACTGAGAAAAACTGGCAAAGACAATGCTGTAGACCCCTCTCGAGCTTGCATATGATTTTTATTCTACCAGGCAAATTTCGTAACTTTTTATTTCACAGGTTGCCAACCTGCCTATCCTTTAAATCAGAGTATCTTGAGGCCTGTGAAAGTCCAAGGATGCACTTTACTAATGAGGTTCTGGCAAGAATGTACTGGACTCACTCTGAAACTTAAAAAAATCTGTGGGTTTTTTTTAAAATTCTGTTATAAAAAGCAGTACCTTAAAGCAGAATTTACTGAATAATGCAATGTATTCTAGGAATTAGATATGAAAGCGTAAATGAAACATCCAAGAATTACACCACTGGCTTGTTCTTCACATGTGCACTTTGTAATCTGCAGAACATGTTCAGGTAAAGAGAAAATCAATTTACATGAATGTCTAAATGGTACAAAATGATACCACCGTTTAGCCTGTGTGGTTGATTTTGATTGGAAATATCTTCTCATTTGCTTCTCCTGATGTAACAATTAATTTATAATTTGAGTGATAATATGTAGCTAAACAGTAACATTTCAAATAATTTTTACTTATCTTCAATGTCTATATTAGGCAGCAGGTTCTCTAATTACAAATAAGGCACTACACTTAGTTTAATGCACTTTAAAATGCAACAATTTTTAGATTGTGCTTTTCCTTCTTTTAAAAGAGTGCTGAGAATTTGGAAAGGTACATGGAGAGGATCACTTTTTATTTGATGAATTGAGTTTATAATAAAATGGCTCCAAAGACCAAATAAAAAATATCTGGGATGGCAGAACGCAGGATATTAATGTAATGATATCATCTGGATAATAATACAGTATGTTCCTGGACTTAGAGGTTTTCAGAAACTTTGAGAACTAAAATGACCCTTTTTCAGGTATCAAAAAGTTATGAAATACACTTAGATTTTAAAAGGTGTACTTAGAAATAGATGATATGTGCACACACACACTTGTGACTGCATTTCCCTGATGAAGCTGCAGAATACATCCTTAAGGATCAACTCTCTTCTGACAGAATTTCCTCTGCAAGGAACAAGTGGGTCTGGAGTACTCCCATGGTAGCTCCATACCTCAAAATGCAGGAAGCAGCAATGCAAAATATGTGTGAATATCACAGCTGTCCACAGATGCCAGAACAGCCCTCGAGGCATTGGGTAGCTTGTGTTCGTGGCTACATCAATACACCAAATAAGGAGGCATAAAGTTTCTCTATGTCACCTTTGCCCTTTTTTTACACCTTCAGGCTAAGCACAAGCCCAAATTTGTTGCTGTGACATGTTTGCGTTGTGGCTGAGTTCTTTAATAGCACATTCCAGAGCCACCCCTCTTTTCACTGTTCTCAACGGTTAATTCAATAAACAAAACATAATAAAAACTACTGAAGTCTGGAGCAGGAAGGAAGTTGACTTACTGCTCCTTGTTTTCCCATGCTGCCAGTGTAATAAATTGCAATTTTCAACACGGTGGCTGCAGCTGGCCTAGAATTTAACTTTCTTTTGTTATTTTAGAAATTATTATGATTACCAAGTAATTAAGATTTAGCACATCAGTCCTAAAAGCATGAGCCCTTGTAGGGGGAGGAGTGGGCCAGAAGAGTTTCATTGCTGATCCACTCATTGTGGGAGGATGCTCCTTTGAAAGTATCATCTTTTTTGGGTGATCATTGTGGGTGGAGGAAAACACCCATCCTAGGAAACCTGATAACAAAATTGCCTTTAATGTCTGTAGGGACAGGACTGTGACTCTTTAATTTAATTAAAAGAAAACCTAGCGGAAATTTTAAAAACTGCCAACAATGCCTTATACCAATTTGTTTGGTGCTTTCCAGTTCCCTTGCTCTACCTGGCACTTAAGCTTGTGTGTAGGAAGAACTTGTATCACTTTCCTCACGTATCTTAGTAATCTTAATATGGCTATGATTTCCCACTTTATTTTTTCCTGTGCCCAATTTTTGCTATGTACTGTTCACTTGGTTTGCTAAACAGCTAAATGTTTTTAAAAATGTGTATATTATACTGAAGTATGTTTTTTCCATAAGCTTATTCCACTGGTCACTCCATATATTGTGCTAAATACTTGATCATTGTCTAAATTTTAATTGAAAAGTCATTCAAGACAATAGTTGAAGTACCACTTAACTGTTTTTAGAAGGCAGACTTCATTTTTGTGTAGATTTTTCTGGGCATGGGTATGAATAAAATGCACAACAATGAAGAACATTATACTGACTGTGTTGCAGCTTTTCAGATCACTAAATAAATACAGCCTGTATGGCGTTTCTCTTCAGGTCTGTACAAACACACAGACCTGACCTCAGGATGCAAATTCTATAAGGGGATAATTTTTGAAAACAGTATTTTAACTTCTACTCATGCAATTACCATATTGTTCACAGGGCATTTAATGTATTTTTTTTTTAAAGATAGGAACTAAATTCACATTCTTTGTACCAAAAGGACTTGTTCCTTTATTGAGCAGATTTTTATACCATATGGAAGAGCAGTATCTTCTCGTTACTTGAAAGTTAGGCCTTTGCTTTACCAAATATTATGTGCCTCTGGGACAGGAAGAAAGCCTGTGCAACAGGTTTCTGCACCCTTGCCGGCATGCTCAGACGAATGAACTTGTCATGACGAGTTGTGCTTGGTCTTCCCGAGGGGAGCTGGAGGGGTGTGGAGTTCCATAACACCACCTCACTTTTTCTCAGTGGATGTCTTTGATTTGTAGCTATTTGAATGGATTTTTCTGTATACACGTGATTCTCCCTCTCCAATCTCTGCACTTGCATAGACCTCATGTAATGTAAGCCTACGCCCTTCTCCTTGCAGTAGGTACAGCCAAAACAGAAAGCTGCTTAAATCTCCCTGGCAAAGGCTCTCCTCAATCTCACCCACACTGGATGCACATACATGGTCTCCTGGCTGCCAGACCCATCTGTCAGGATGGCGTGGTGCCCATCCTCAGCCTTGTGAGATAGATTCACTGCAGTACAGACACAAAGCAAGCATTGGGTTTAGGGCAGGCGTTCTATACAGGGTGGCAAATAATGTCTATTATACGGGAAATAACACCTTTGGGCTATTAGCAGCACCATGTGTTTATTTAGCCGAGGTGTGTTATGTAGATACGTGTCATGGGATATGTGGAACAAAAGACATGAGTCAAAATATTTGCACCTGGAAGCACAAAATTAGACTCCTATGTATGTATGTCTGTGTAGAGACATATATATACACATATATGTGTGTGTCTTTTTTTCAAAGAGCAGAACACCCTGCAGCCAGTCCCCTGTATGGAAACTGACACACACTCACACGTTCTAAAAACCAAACCACTTGCAAATACGCACTTGAGAGACATCCAGCATGGTGGTTTTTTAGCAAGAGGCTCTCCTTCAGCCTCACGGTTTTGTTGGTTATTTCTGGTACTGCTCCGGATAAGACAATGCCATATGGAAGTGAGAGTTTGAAGAAACAGGCTCAGTCTCCTGAGTGCAGTCAGGCAATGCACCAATGCCTATGGAGAGAGTGGCATTTACTTGCTGTGGAATTGCTTCTGGAGCATCACCTCAGGAGCACACGGGCTGATACAGGCTGTCTTTTTCAAATAATGGGCTGTGGGGCTCCAGGAAACTTTCTCTTCAGAGTTTTGTGTACAGCTGCTCTCGGTGCACTCTCAGTGTGAGGTCTTCTGACTTCTCGCTCTGTGGGAGGGTGGGTGAGGTTCCCTGGAGATGTGGGCTCAGTGATGGCAGTGTGCTGGCGGCAGAGCAGCAGGAGGTCCTGCTTACATCCACAGAGCCAAACAAAGGGCCCTTTGTGGGAGTGCAGCAGCTTCAGAATATACAGTTTGTCGTCAGCAATTATCTGGGTGTCATAACCGAAGATCTGCCACAACACCTACAACCCCAAAACACAGTGTGCCTCTGTCATATGGTTAATTTTTTTATTATCCATTATTACTCTAGATTCCCTTCGTAACAATCTGACTGGGTAAAGGGGTCTATACACCACCACATACAATGGATGTACAAAGTTCCCCAAGCATTGTTAAATGTTGGAAAATGTGAAAGAGCAACAGAGTAAATGAAAACCCATCCCATGTATCTTTCTTTGTATTCATGGTTAGACCTCATAGAACTGTGTGAATTCCTCATTGTTCTAAAGAGTCCTTTCTGAAACACATAGAGGTCCATTTATACCTTCAGGGTTCATTAGGGGCTACTTCTGAATAGAGGAGAATGTCACTTGGTCACTGGTACTATTTTCAAAATTTTCTCTTTTCCAACATTCATTTAAAAGAAGAGGTTTATTCATTGGTTCAGCTAAATTCACCAGGGATGGCTACACAGGAGAAGGGACTGAAAGCTCCAATTCATTTCAATTTGTCTATTTGCTTAAAATCTGTATTGGAATGCAGTACCAAACAGACAGAAGTTTTTTTATTCGTGAACAAACTCTTTGAACTAAATAAATTTGAAAATACACATTTAGTTCTGAGACCAGACTGATACAAGTTCCGGTTCTAGTAAAAGAGGGGCATGGTTCTTTTTCATAAAAACACTGCAGAATGAAGTTCTTTGTGGGCTTAGTGTCACAGAAAGTGGAAATATAAAATTCTGTGATCTGACACCACAGGGGCATTGACTCCTCTTTGACATAGTCAGTGGGCTTTTGCTGGGTTTGCTGTTGGGCTGAACTATTCTGATGGGGCTGACATTAAACAAATGTTAAATCTCCGTGAACTCAGTCAGGGCTAGTGCTTGAGTGTTTTGCTGATTCATGCCATGAGAGGGCTAGAAATCAAAAAAAATGAACATAGAAAATTAAGAAAACAGAGAAGAATAAGCATTCAGCATAAAACTTCAGTAGATACTGCATTTAACAACATCAACTCTGCCTATAGCCAAAGGAACAACAGAAATACTTATTATGGTATTGATCTGGCAGGGTGCAGTTTTGTCCACAAATTCAACTGATAGTCAAAACCCAGGTAAACTCCAGAGTCCAGTTCATACCTTTGTTGCCACTTATACTCTCAACTCTACTGATCTAGAGGACACGTGGGTTTTTGCAAGGGCCAAGCTGCCACAGCTGCCATACAAAACTTCTGAACTCCAGCTTGATCCTGAGAATGGATTTGCTGTGTGGTCATCCATTTGCTGCAGGTCTGGGGCAAAAATGTTCATCCTCAGCTGAGTTGATGCCAAAACATCCTCATCCTGCCCACTTAACCATGCAGGGCCTCTAGACCACTCCTTTACTCCCCAGGAGTTAGGAATTAGTGAAGCCCTGACTGGGTGGGTGATCAAGTGGGTCCTTCTCAATCCAGAAAAAACAGATTGAAAATTGGCCCAGCTCTATATTTATTGGCATAAGTCCATGCATGAGCCATCAGAATTACATAGCTTCTGCTTTCTTTTTCCCAAATACATGATCTACAAAGCAATGACATCTTAACAAAGGAAGTTTGATGTGTGCCTATTTTAGAAAGATCTCAAATACTATGTGTTTATTTATGTATCTATCTATCTATCTACTGTCTATCTCAGAGTTTTAGTTTTGTATTGTTTCATTTTTGCAAGCAGAGAATGAGAGTGATTTTTTCTATATAACATATAGAAGTATGTGATCATAGTATTTGATACATGATTCTCTGAATGATAAATATCATGTTAAACTCATTCATTATGACCTAAAGTATAGTTACAAAATGAGATGCCTGTTCAAATAAATGAGCACTGCTGTACTTAAATTTTTATTTTATTTTTGTATTTTCCTTTGGCCAAGGAAACATTTCTGAAATAAAAAAGTGCATCAAATGTATAGCCCTCTGTCCAGTTATCCCTTTTTTCTTCAAATTATATTACATGGTATATATTCTGCAATGTGTCCATCTAATTTAACAGCTGAAAGAAATTAGCAAGATTTCTAAGTTGTGCTTAACCCTGTTAACAATATTCTACGGTCTGTGGAATTACTGTCCCACAGGAATTTTCTCAGGATTTTAAAATAAAGGTCTTCTTGTATATAAATGAAATATTTGTAGTTGTAGAAGGACAAAATAATTTCCTAAATATGCAAATTAAATAACCACTTCAGCCTTGCTTAAGGTACAGAAAAGATGGGATAAGAAGTGTCTTTGTACCCAAGTGTCCCCATGGATGTTTTAGCATCTCAGTACAGAGTGGTTACTATTAAAAATCTCCTACATTTCTCTGCAGTCCTTCAAAAGACAGAGCCAGAGAACTGAATTATGTCCTTCTGAAAACCTCTCACTCTTCCCCTTATGAGAAATGTCTGTATTTTTGAGCCCTGAATAAATCAAAACCTTTAATTATTCAAACTGGGGTTTTTTTTGAAGTACAACAATTTTTTGATGTTTTCCCATATCAGCTGAGTACTGACATTCATCACAATCAGATGTATTTGTTTCCTTACTACTGGACTGAATGTGATATTTTGTTTAAGGTTTTGCAGTGAGATTATTTGTTTTGGGAGGTTTGTGCCCTTTGGTAATGGTGCTGGTTTCCACCCTGTAACCACTGACTTCGTTTCCCTACTGAGTTCCCTGGGCTGTGCCAGCTGTTTGGAGCCACACACTGCACTGGATGGGTGGATGGATGG
>VZRR01004010.1:6490-116641 GCA_013398015.1 Oreocharis arfaki | reverse complement strand
AAGCAAGAAAGAAAGAAAAAAAGAAAGAAAGGAAGACAGCAAGAAAGAAGGACCACCTTTATGCTTCGCATTGCCAGATCTGCACTGGAGTGGTCCTTGGGAGTAAGCAAGGAGAAAAGTAAAGACATTCTTCTATATGTGGTCACCAGTTATAGAAGACAATCTAATAGCATGAATATATGTGTACCATAAAGTTCAGGACTTTATTAGCTGCCTTATCTCTCAAATTGTGGGGTAATTTTGTGTTTATGAAAAATGGTTTCAATTGTAAAAGAAGTACAAACTTTTAATTCAGTATTTTCCTGGAAGCTTGTATGAGACAAAAAATATAACTCAAAACATACACCTTCAGAATATAAGTACTCCTAGCCTTTGAATGCTGTCATCTGCACTGCCTTGGTGTCATTTCAGAAGTCACTGTCTTCAAGAAAGCCCAGAAGCATAACCTGAAAATACAATAATTTCTGAGTGTGTACTCCCAAGTCTAGCAGCATCATGAAAAGACAAGAATTAGCTAGCTCAGCCACATAGAGATTGACATACCTGCTGTGTTCTTTGCCACAGGCAAGGCCAAGTTAATTACACCCATGGAAAGGTGAGCTTTTGCTGATATATGAGGACAGAACACACATGTCTAAACTATCATTAACACAGGTGTGAAAGAGGCATTTCTTGCTGGCAGGGTCTGTACGAATAGATCGAATGAATTCCTCCAGAATTAGCTTTGTCATCTTCCCTACAAGTTGTTGACACACCTTGAATTTTAACAAAAGAAATGATTAGTAAGAATTGCTATACAGTGCAACAGGCATGAAGGTTACTGAAGTCAGCAGAAAAAAGCTGGCAGACAAAATCATCATTTTCTCATTTTTATCCTAGCTTGATAATTGGATAAGAAATAAGCCTGGCAAAATGTCTGCTCCTTTAGACATTGAGACATCCCTTGTGCTGGTAAAAAGGGTGATCTAAATTATGACATTGACAGAAATGAATCAAAGAAGTCATGATTAAGTGTAAAACCTGCAATTTATGACTGCTAGTAATCTGCAGTGCTATTAAGAACGGTAACAGCGGGTACTGGCAGACAGGGTTAGAAAGGGCAGGGTGAGATTATTGCAGTTGGAAAGGCAGGTTGTTACTATGTAAAAGCAGCATACCAAGGAAAAATGCAAACTGAAGTGCCTTCCTCATTTTATCATCTTTAGAGTGCCAAATTAAAGAAAAAAGCTAAAACATGCAGGTTTCTTTGCTACAGCAAGGACTATTTCAACTGGAGAAAAACCCCCACAGTGTTATGAAGCTGGTATATGAGGTATTTTTATGTGTGGCATTCTTACTGTTTGTTGTTATTATTTTAAATGTATCATGTGAGTAGCTGTCTTTGCAGCATGGCAGATGAGGATGCCATCCAGCTCTGAAGATCACAAAGTTTCTTCTCTTCAGGAATGTGGAGTTCCTTCGGCTATCCAACTGGAGCTCAGGGTGGTCAGACAGTCTCTGATTATCTGCAGCAGACTGAGCTCCTCACCTCTCCTCTCCCTTCAGTCTTCTCTACTCATTTTGAATAGAGCTAAAAAGCACGCATTTTGGGGAGGGGTCATCTAGAGACACTTATGAACTATTAATTTGATAATTTTTTTTGGTGTGTTTTTTTTGCTTTTCAGTAAATTCACTGAGCTAAGTATGCTATATATATCTAACAAACAATCCTGTTATAAAATGAGGACTTACTGATGGATTTCGGCAGCTTCCAGAACTGGTATAATGACACGTGAATATTNCAGTTATAGAAGACAATCTAATAGCATGAATATATGTGTACCATAAAGTTCAGGACTTTATTAGCTGCCTTATCTCTCAAATTGTGGGGTAATTTTGTGTTTATGAAAAATGGTTTCAATTGTAAAAGAAGTACAAACTTTTAATTCAGTATTTTCCTGGAAGCTTGTATGAGACAAAAAATATAACTCAAAACATACACCTTCAGAATATAAGTACTCCTAGCCTTTGAATGCTGTCATCTGCACTGCCTTGGTGTCATTTCAGAAGTCACTGTCTTCAAGAAAGCCCAGAAGCATAACCTGAAAATACAATAATTTCTGAGTGTGTACTCCCAAGTCTAGCAGCATCATGAAAAGACAAGAATTAGCTAGCTCAGCCACATAGAGATTGACATACCTGCTGTGTTCTTTGCCACAGGCAAGGCCAAGTTAATTACACCCATGGAAAGGTGAGCTTCTGCTGATATATGAGGACAGAACACACATGTCTAAACTATCATTAACACAGGTGTGAAAGAGGCATTTCTTGCTGGCAGGGTCTGTCCGAATAGATCGAATGAATTCCTCCAGAATTAGCTTTGTCATCTTCCCTACAAGTTGTTGACACACCTTGAATTTTAACAAAAGAAATGATTAGTAAGAATTGCTATACAGTGCAACAGGCATGAAGGTTACTGAAGTCAGCAGAAAAAAGCTGGCAGACAAAATCATCATTTTCTCATTTTTATCCTAGCTTGATAATTGGATAAGAAATAAGCCTGGCAAAATGTCTGTTCCTTTAGACATTGAGACATCCCTTGTGCTGGTAAAAAGGGTGATCTAAATTATGACATTGACAGAAATGAATCAAAGAAGTCATGATTAAGTGTAAAACCTGCAATTTATGACTGCTAGTAATCTGCAGTGCTATTAAGAACGGTAACAGCGGGTACTGGCAGACAGGGTTAGAAAGGGCAGGGTGAGATTATTGCAGTTGGAAAGGCAGGTTGTTACTATGTAAAAGCAGCATACCAAGGAAAAATGCAAACTGAAGTGCCTTCCTCATTTTATCATCTTTAGAGTGCCAAATTAAAGAAAAAAGCTAAAACATGCAGGTTTCTTTGCTACAGCAAGGACTATTTCAACTGGAGAAAAACCCCCACAGTGTTATGAAGCTGGTATATGAGGTATTTTTATGTGTGGCATTCTTACTGTTTGTTGTTATTATTTTAAATATATCATGTGAGTAGCTGTCTTTGCAGCATGGCAGATGAGGATGCCATCCAGCTCTGAAGATCACAAAGTTTCTTCTCTTCAGGAATGTGGAGTTCCTTTGGCTATCCAACTGGAGCTCAGGGTGGTCAGACAGTCTCTGATTATCTGCAGCAGACTGAGCTCCTCACCTCTCCTCTCCCTTCAGTCTTCTCTACTCATTTTGAATAGAGCTAAAAAGCACGCATTTNATATCATGTGAGTAGCTGTCTTTGCAGCATGGCAGATGAGGATGCCATCCAGCTCTGAAGATCACAAAGTTTCTTCTCTTCAGGAATGTGGAGTTCCTTTGGCTATCCAACTGGAGCTCAGGGTGGTCAGACAGTCTCTGATTATCTGCAGCAGACTGAGCTCCTCACCTCTCCTCTCCCTTCAGTCTTCTCTACTCATTTTGAATAGAGCTAAAAAGCACGCATTTTGGGGAGGGGTCATCTAGAGACACTTATGAACTATTAATTTGATAATTTTTTTTGGTGTGTTTTTTTTGCTTTTCAGTAAATTCACTGAGCTAAGTATGCTATATATATCTAACAAACAATCCTGTTATAAAATGAGGACTTACTGATGGATTTCGGCAGCTTCCAGAACTGGTATAATGACACGTGAATATTGCAAGGAAAAGAAAAAGGGAAAAAAGATGTGACTTTTTATCATCCTGCCAGTTCATGTAAACAGGCTGTAAATGGTCTGGCTCAGCACGTAAGCAGCCAGTGACTTCTTTCTTGAATCACTCCTCTCAGGTGCTTCTGCTCCGTGTCTTATTAAGACTGTAAAATATCAGTTATTTTATGTCTTTTTCACAAAAATCAGTCTCTCAACATGATTCATCAACCTACAGTCAGATCATTTAAAGTGTGTGGCTTTAAAAAGTCTGCTGGGAAAAAAAGGTAACTTTTAGAATCTTGGCCATTATGTTTTCTAAATTGTATTTTGCAGCTTAACATATTTTGCAGTGAGTCACAGCGTAATATCCACTGGTTGCTTGATTTGTAGTCTAACATCAGTGTGAAGCAAAGTTTCTTCTCCAATATTATTGTTAGGCAAATGTTTTCTAAACAGTCATAAATGCTGATATGAGTGGCCAGTTACTTTTTGTAGTTGTATCACTGTTTTGAAGTATGAACTTGAAATGCATGTACGATCACCTGCTCTGTGTTCTCTGTATTTCTCTTCAGCGATCAGTTGTGACAAATTACAGACTGTCTGATAGAAAATTTAAGTGTTAGTATTTCACGTAATTCTCTTTTTCCTTACCTCATAGCCTTAGGCTCTTTCTAAAGGAATCAGTCGACTGTCAAGACAGGTAACTGGAATCACAGTGATTAGTGAACCAATTTTTGTGGGAAATTTTTTACTTTAAAACAAATATTGAAAGTAGTCTGGGCTTTTCTCTCATAGTGAAGGAATTTCTTTCTGTTTGTGATTTCCTGCCATAAGAGATTTCATGCAGATAATGGTTTTCAAAGAATGTAATTGCTTGCGCAATTTGAGACGATAACTTACTAGTATTTGTTTCCTGTCCCAGGCAAGAACAATAAGGAAGGCTCAAAAGAAACCTAGCAGATTTTGGACTGCTTTATCCTTCTGCTGCTGCAAAACAAAAATGTTAACATAGTATAACTTACATCAGCTCAGTCACAATAACGTTTTTAGTCACTGACCTGCTTTCCTTATCTTGCACATTACATATTCTCAGAACGCTTCAGATCACTGGCCGGAGCTTTACGTAGTGATGGGATTTCTAGAACAATGCTTCTGGTCAGACCAACACACAGAGCCATATGCCAGATGTCAAGCTTCGAGACAGGCTTCTGGTTTACATTATATTTCTGTCAGTCACAAACACTGGAATCAGATTTTTAACTGCATGGTCAATATATGCATTGTCAACTCTATAAATATACTATGTATTGTTATTTTTATACAGATAAACCCTAAGTGTTTTTGTATTCAAAGCCTGTGTTGCCCTCAGTCTGAGATATTGCTGTTTAGTGAACAGTTTCACACGTCTACTCCTGGAAAATCAAAGAGAATTATGAAAAGGAATTGCTCACAGATTTCAGTTCTGCATTAGGGTTTCATGTGAGTTGTTTGTCAATCCTTCAATACTTCATTAATATTCAAGAACATTTACACAATAAATTACGGCCTCTAAACATTTTATATTAAATGTTAATATAGTCAAACATCTACACTTTTTCCCCAGGCACAGCCCTGCAAACATACTGTTATACTTAGTGGAGTGTTTTATTATGATGATAGTAATTTCCTAAAGGTATGCTGGTATTATTAATATGCATTTATATTCCAGACATATAAAGAAGATCTTAGTTGGTTAATAATAGGGAATTAATATTAAACTCGCCAAGACTCAATTTTTATTTTCAAAGCTCTCTTAGTCTAGGGAATAACAAATTATTCAAGTAGAAAAACATAAGTGGTGTTAATAGCAGCAACTATAAGACAAATTGAAGGAACAAATTAACAGACAAAATAGCAGAGAGAATCACATACTCATGTAAGCTTTGTTTTGTTATGGTTATGTACTTCGTATCAGAAGTCCTGAGTACTAGAGACTGGTGAAATGTACACGTTAACAGTAGGGTTTCACACTTACCCAGATTTCTGGTACAAAATGTTTTAGAAATACAAACTGTAAAGAGATTAATACACAAATTTAGCTTTTGAGGCACTGTTTTTATGTTCTTATTATAGCAAAAATGTCTTGTGAGTGTGGGAACTACATATCAGCAAGTGTTTGCTTTCCAGTGTGTTTACAGTTTGGTGATATGGAGCACCTATGATGTTTTCTTCTCAGTGGAAATCATGAAAGGTGTGAGGAAGGAAACCTTTTCTTCTCCATTTTTGTTTCTGATTTTGAGTCTTGTATTTCCTTCCCAAATGTCTTCCTCCTGTTTCTCACAAAACATTTTCTATAAATTTCCTTTCCCACTAGACGTGTGGCAGAGAATCTGCTGTCATTAGCCCATTACCTTTTCCTTTCTGCTGGACCTCACAGCCTCCTGTCCCCAGGTCATTCCTCTGCTGTCTCTACACACTCACTAAAGGGAGAAGCTGTGTGGGAAAACGGGGATTTTCCATTCCCTGCATAGTCCTGAAGGAGGCAGAACAACATGTGGAACTGCACGACCAGCCAGTAGCGGTTTCTGTTTGCGCCCTGAAATTTTGTACCCAAGGGGAGAAGGCAGTGAGAAAATTGAGTCATTTGTTGAGGGACAAAACCACCTTAGCAGGGGAAACAGCTGCCTTTGGCTGGCTTTCCAGAGGGTACAGCAGAAACAAGGAAGGTGTCAACCAGGAGTTTGTCCTAGTCCTAAACGGATTTATTGATGGATCTGAAAGTTCAGAATTATGAGACCCTCCCAGTGGACCTGGCCTAATTGTAGCCTGGGTTTATACCAATTACCATACCTGCAACAGAGGCAGGCATGATGTGCATTCTGCAAACAGGGAACTAACAGCTGTCTGCATTCATATTAGGGCTCTTCCCTAGAGAATTATCCCATCCTTCTATTCAAAAAGACAGTAATATGTTACACTCATTATAGGTGAAAAACTTGCTGGTAAGCATAATGCCATGCATTAATCACTGAATATAGAACAAGTTTGCAAACAATGTTTTAGAAGAATTTCTACATTAAAACATTGTTCTCTAAACCCCCAACTTAATCTTTGAGATCATCCACATTTCCCAAAGAAAGCTGTGGGGCTGTAGTCTTTTCCCTTTGTGTTGACTCTGTTACACTAAGAGAATTCAATGGCCCACAACTAAATGATCTGTGTGGAGTGAAGCTTTTGGAAGTGCCTCTCTCCTTCTCACTACCCTGCCTATGACATTGTATTGGGTTTGTATGCCAGGGTTTTGGTAGTGGGGGAGGGCTACAGGGGTGGCTTCTTTGAGAAGTTGCCACAGACTTCTCCCATGTCTGACAGAGCCAGTGCCAGCTGGCTCCAGAATGGAGCTGCCACTGGCCCAGGCTGAGCACACCTGTGATGGTGGAAGCATCTCTGGGACAGCATATCTATTCATCTATCCTGTTTTCTCTAAACAGGAGAAAAGCTGCTGTGCAGCAGCAGCTGGAGAGTGAGAGGAGTGAGAATATGTGAGGGGAGCACCTCTCCAGACATCCAGATCAGTGCAGAAGGAGGGGAGGAGGTGCTACAAGGCACTGGAGCTGAGACTCCCTTGCAGTCCGTGGTGCAGACCATGGTGATGCAGCTGTGCCCCTGCAGCCCATGGAGGTCCATGGTGGAGCAGAGGTCCACCTCCAGCCGACGGAGGATCCCACACTAGAGTAAGTGAGTGCCCAAAGTAGGGTGTGAGCTCATGAGAAGCCCATGCTGGAGCTGGCTCCTTGTAGGACCTGTGGACTCCTGGAGAAAGGAGCCCACACTGGAGCAGGTTTGCTGACAGGACTTGTGACCCCATGGGGGACCCACACTGGAGCAGTCTGTTTCTGAAGGACTGTACCACATGGAAGGGACCCTACGCTACAGAAGTTCCTGAAGAACTGCAGCTCATGGGAAGAACTCACATTGGAGAAGTTTGTGGAGGGCTGTCTCCTGTGCAAGGGACCCCATTCTGGAGCAGTGGAGGAGTGTGAGGAGTCCTAGCCCTGAGGAGGAAGGAGGAGCAGAGACAATGTGTGATGAACTGACCTCAGCCCCTATTCCCTGTCCCCTCGTGCCAATGATGAGAGGAGGCAGAGAAATCAGGAGCAAACCTAAGCCTGGGCAGAAGGTAGGGATGTGTGGAAGGCGTTTTTAATTTGGCTTTATTTCTTATTTTTGTACTGGTAACAAGTTAAACTAATTCCCTCTAGTCAAGTCCGTTTTGCCCCTGGTGGTAACTCGTGAGCGATTTCTCCCTATCCTTATCTTGACCAGCTCGAGCCTTTGGTTGTTATTTTTCCTCCCCTGTCCAGCTAAGGAGGGAAGTGATAGTGCGACTTTGATGGGCACTTGATGTCCAGCCAATACCATCTGCATATCGTGGTCTCTGTGGCTGGCACCCTCTGAAGGTGGCCACGGCCTCCTGAGGGACCAGCAAGGATGCAGCTTCTGAATCAGGGGGTGCAGAGGAGCGTTTCTTAGCACAGAGGGATTTTGTGTCATCGTGGTCAGAAAAAGGAGCATAGCACAAACTGGCTTGCATTGCACACACAAAACATTGCAGTCATTGGTGCAGATTGGACTCTATTAATTTTACAGTGTGTTAATCCAAAATATGTTAATCCAAAATGTAATTCCCAGTCTGCTGAGACAAGAATTGAATTTCAATTCCATAGCTCGACAAGTGAAGACGGGAACTGTAGGAAAAGTTTACGAACATCACAAACCACACACCACTATTCAAATTAATGTTGCATACCTCGTGGTAAAGTGTCCCGGTTCCCTCAATATTACGCAACCTCTCTGGGACAGGAATCTTCAGCAACAGCATCTCAGTGACCTGCTGTGCAAGACAGAAAGCTGATTCCTCTTGAAGCTTTTGTAGAGTTGTAATGTTTGTGATGACCAAAAGTCACGTTAGCCCCCTTCCCAAAGGCTCTTGAAAGCTGTCTGGGGGAGGCGAGCTGCATACCTTCCAGGGCCATCAGAGGCAGGGCAGCATTCCTCTGCTCCCAGCCCTCACCCATCTGTCCCCCATCAGCTGGGGGATACTAAAATAAATCGGGAGTGGGCTGATGCACAAGCTGTATTACAGAAAGTATGTCCTCCACAGGAAATGCGTAAACAAATACTCGAAAGATCTAAAAATATGAACTAAGATGCCTCTGTGGCAAACAATGAACCTTAAAAAGTCTGCAGCACATGTTCTATATACAGTTGTTAGGTAGCGAAGTTAAATTGCTAAATAAAATTAGTTTTAAATAGCCAAAGCTGTAGTATCTTCAGCCTCAGAGTAACATCCTTAATATTAAGTTTTTAGTTTAACGTCTTGCTCAGTTTTGGTGTGGCCTCGCCTGTGTAATGTATTAGATATACTAAAAATAAATATTATTGTAAAGCATCCACTTACTCCTACATAAGGAGGAGTAGGTTCTCTTTTGGTCTGGCCTTTGCTACCGAAAAAAAATCAGGCTTACATCTGTAATATTGTTCAAAAAGTTGGAAGTGTTGCTAAAGATGAATATCTGCCCTGAATTCTGTCTAGTGCTAAACACTGGAAAACTTCCTGCTTCAGCACCAGCAGTCCTGCTCTCTCACAGTACTTGGTCGGTAAAAACTCAGTAAGAGGCACAGCGTCAGGGCAGTGCTACAACATTTTCGTTTGTCTGGTGTCTAATAACACCATTTATCCCAATACAAGCACACTAGCTCATATCCTGTCGCTCTTACTCTGTCCAAGACCTTCTGATGTTTATGACTCTTTTCCCTTGTGCTGAATCTCTGCCCAGTTATTTGTCATGAACAGCCTCTGCTCCCTTACAGCCATATTTCCTCACCCTGGCTAGAGGTCTGCATGTAAGGAATGAAGTCACTCCCAGCCATTACTGGTCTCTGTGGCACACAGCTCTTCATATTTCTCTAGCCCAAATTCTTATTTTACACTACTGCTCTCAGCCTTTGCTATCCAAGCTAGTACTTTATCTGTGCAAATAATTTGCTCTTACAATATTTAATTATCTACCTCATAAAGAGATCTTTAGCAAGCTTTTTAAAGTGGTTCTAAGGCAAAAGGCCTCTAAAAGACCAGGCAAAAAAGGAGCACAGCCGCTCAGCAGTATTTTTCGAAAGGAGTCTGATTTGTCAAATTTGAACTCCTTCCTGTGACTTTCTATGAATTACGTCCATCTAAAGTCTAACTTCTGGGGGTTTCTTGAGTTTCACTCTAACTGCTGCTTTGTCCTCTTCTCTCCATTCTTGTATGACCTTCCTTGGCAATGAAGAACTGAGATTTTAATGATATTTTAGGGTCTTGTTTGCATGGTCACAGCCATGTAAATTCTTAAATAATACTTTTCCTCTGTTAAAATTTGACATGTTTCATTTTTTAAAGTTTCTTTTAGCAGCTGGAAAGCAATAGCATCCAAACCCTTATATTACATAACCTTAGCCGTTCCAGCTACCAGTTTCCCCAATTAAAAGGATCTCCACCACTCATGAAAATTTGATTAAAAGAGCTTACTCTCATCTTTCTCATCACGGACAATTCTGGATCAGTCCTCCACTGCTGTTCACATTGCTCTACTGCATCTCCTTTTCTCAGCTGTTTATACCTCCTTTGCAGAGAACCCGTGAGGAGGAACAGGAGAATGTGTTCTCACAGCACTGCTGCTTCTCCGAATTTTTATGAATGCTTTGCACTCCTACAACATCAGATTTACTCAGCGTAACCCACACCACCACCGCCAAAGGGCATGGGAAAAACAGACACTTGGTCTCCTGCCTTCAGAAAACTGGGTAAAGTTTTCATTTGTTGCTTTTTAAAAAGAGGTCAGATTGATAACTACAACAACAGCTTAGTTTCCCTTTCTCTTCTCTAAAGTATGTTCCATGAGTTGTTTATCTCCCTGTGAGACAAACTTCCTTCATGGAAAAATTCCTGTCTCTGTGGTTGACCATTACACCTTCTATTTCCAGTTGCCACTTCTTGACCTTTTGATCCATATCAGAATTATAATATTTCTTTTTGATTACTGCTTAGATCTCCGGTCTTGATGTGTCACTTTTCTCAGTATTGATTTTTCATCTTCTGATAAATGAATGTACGCCCAAGGGAATATATTTTTATAATGTACATTTATATCTACATGTATGTATTATTTAATAATATTAGTCCCTCTGTATATTACTGGTTTATAACCAGATAGAACATAGAGTAGTTTCGGGTGCTTATGTCACCCAGGCAAAAGTCACAGCAAACCAATTAAAATTCAGTTTGTGGTACTGCCTCACCACTCACGCTAAAAGAAACGAAATGTTCTTTTATTTCTTCATGTTGGTTATAATTGCTGTTTGGGTGGATAATCAGTTTCTGCAAGCCTGCCTCTCTGATTCCCTTCTGTGATTGATGGGAGAAGCGAGATCAGGGAATTCCTGGAAGTGTTAAAGGATGTACAGGTCTGTGCTGGGACACATCTTCCTTGATTTTGCTTGACAGATTACCTTTTGAGAACTATAATAACCTACTATCTCACATTACCCTCACAAATTTGCCTAGCAAATCACAATAAAATACAAAGTAATTCCTCCCATAATCAAGTGTGACCATGGCTGCCACAGATGAAGATTTTATCATATCTGTATCGTGTTTGACAATGTTTAACAATGTTTATTACATCATAGGTGTGGATAATTACCATGTTCCTCTCCTATGGAGAACCATTGGTCTTGATTGCTTTGTGATACAACACAGTGTAAGTCTTCCCTACCTCGGCTCCATGGGCTCCTAACATCTGTAGAGACACTGATCTGAGTGGAGGTGGAGCAGTCAGGACTGTCACCACGACCTTAACAAACCCCTGGGGATTTTTTATGCTCGTAATAGATAGTACAGATTGATTCTCTGTTTGGTTAATCGATTGACATTTGTTGTAAGTGTCATAACCTAACTGCTTGAATATGTAACATGCTTTCTTATTGTCTCAGTAAGGGTACTTGTGTTTGAGCACAACATGCCAGAGTTTTGTGATCTGTTAGAATTAATGAGTCTAAGATTGCTGAAGTAACTATGAATTTAAGGTTCCTTAAAGGAAGATTGCTGAACCCTAGAACTCCAAAATTAAGTCACCTTGACAGAGAAATTACAATTTTAAAATGATCTGTTAATTGCTAAGTAAATAGACAGAGCCTTCTAAGGAAAGGCCTTCTCTCTGGCAAGGTACTGCTGATTCATCTGCTGGGCCAAATAATAAATAATAACCTAACAACAAATAATTCAGTATAATTCATTGTAGCTGAATACTTGTATTGCACTGTAAAAAAAATAGATATTGTGTTCATGGTGATAGATAGAAAGTAGATTGAAATGTATACATTCTCCCAGATAGGATTAGATTTACTCGAGTGTTTGGGATTATCTCCCCCTCTAGTGGCTGTTTTATGCAAAAATATGAAAACTGGGGTTATCTAGCTGTACTATAATTTTTGGAGGGTTCATAGAAACTTTTAGGTCAGATAGAAGTGACCAAAGTGGACTGTTTATTTTTACTGTGCCGGATTTGAAAAGGGTGTTAATCTAAACCAGAATAAGATTTTAAATTCTCTATTTTCTTAAAATTTTGACAGTAAATTGGATATCACAGGATCAATTAGGTTGAAAAATACCTCTGAGATCATTGAGTCCAAACTTTGAATTCAATATGCCACAGACTAACCCATAAAACTATGAACTTTTGGGTATGCATGTGTACAATAATGTATTTCTTTTGTCCCGGTGTGAGCTTCTACTTTTTTATTTGGTACTGCTCAAAATTTATCTTCAGTGCTTTACAAAACCATGGTAGGTGTTGTTGCGGGTTTTATCCATGCTGGGTGAACAATTATTACTGCTGGTGGTATTGCTAGGGGGAAGCTGAATAGATTTCAATACTGCCAAGTGGGGCAGTATCTGTTACTGTACTTTTTGTTATCATGTCAGAAGACTTACCTGCTGTCCAAGATCAGTTCTTAAAAACACTTGGGTCCTAAAACATTACCACTGACCCTGCAATTATAGTAAAGAATTACACAAAAACATCCACTTAGTAATCAGTAGCAGTAAGCAACAAAACAAAAAACACACTACAAATTTTCAGGAAGGAAATAGAGAGCAAAATGGAAAATGTAATTACACCACTGTATGAGTTGTTTGCCCACACCTTAAATATCCTGTGCAGTTACAGTTCTTCCATATCAAAAGAGATATGTAAGAACTAGAAAAAGGAGGAGAAGGGCAGCAGGGTGACCAAAGAACTAGAATGTCTTCCATAAGGAGAATGGTTGAGTTGGCCGGAGAAGAGGTGTTTCTGCAGGGCAAGATATGCCAGAAGTCTACAAAAATATGAGTGGCATGGAAAAAAATGGATAGAGATTGAATATTCACCATGTTTTTCAAATACAAGTATGGGATGATAGTGGGAACCAGGTTCAGAACAAACAGTTGAAAGATACTCTTCATGCAACAAGGAGAAAACCTGCGGATCCCTTTGCTGAACAGTGCTGTGGATTCAACAACTTTGCATGGGGTTAGTGGGAGGCTAGAGAAGGATCTCGAAGAGCTTCCACTGTGATTTCCTAAGCAGACAAAACCTGGCCTATCCTTGCCCCACAGAGGTGCCCAATGCCAGGACTGGGGCTGCCTCAGTGCCCCTTGGCTGCCAGGCTCCTGGCTGGAGCAGCAGGATGGGGTCTGCCTGCCAGGACCTGCTATCACCCATCCACAGGGCCCCGGGTGCCATAGCTGATATGTCATGGTGGCACCATGACAATAGGCTCTAAAAATTGCCTAAACTAAAGATGGTCAGAGCCTGGGAAAATATTATGCAAAAATATCATGTAAGCTTGCTTTCTTCTCTTCCAAGGTGTCTTGTGACCGCTTTTGGAACCGGAATATCAAGCTCTGAAAATATTCTCGAAAGCATTCTCCTGAATTTTTTTAGACACACAAATAAGAACATGATATGTGAATAATTCCTTCATTCCACGCTGAATTAGTCAAGCAACAGCTGGAATGTTGTTTTTGCTGTAACTTAAGTTGGAAACAGAAAACACTTCTATGCTCAAACTATCATATAGCTATTACCTGTAAAAATTAATCTTCAATTATGGAAACGTGTATAAGTGACTGTTTCAGTGAAATGTCTTTCTATTTTTATAAGTATCAATGTTTTTTAACAGTCTGAAATTCAAAAGAAATTTTTGTACAAATCACTTTGGGCAACAGTCCTGTCATGCACTTCACCATTAGTGGAGCTGAGGGAGACACTGGGGGCAGTATCTGACTGCCCTACAGGTCCACCTGAAGCTGACTAACTTGGGAGTTGGCAGAAGGGAAGTGGCTGATAAAAGGAGCTGAGAGAAGATGATGGAGTGACAGGCAGCCTTGGGTAAGTGACTGAGGTGAGTAGTGTCAAATTAGTGTCAAATAAATAACTGATGCTCCTGAAGCCAAAAGTGACATAAGAGACTTGAGAGACTAAGGTGATGGTGGTGACTCAGGTGTGATGCAGACTGAGGCCAGTATGTCTGGACATACTCACCTCTATAGCTCCCTATACACCAAATGTTAGCACTGATTGCATTGCTGAGAAAGGGTTACCTAGTGGCATGACTATGAGTTCTGAAAGTCTGACAATTTTGTTTCTTTGTCATGTTTCAGCATGCATTTAAGAAGGGGAAGATGTGCTTAACCACCTTGACAGGTTAGACACAAACTGAAATACAGGAAATTCCACTAAAGCATAGAGAAAAAGGAATTATCTTGAGGGTGTTTAGGCAGTGGAAAAAGATTTAAATTTCTGTTCAAACCATCAGTACAAAACTTCATTTTCTGCTCTGTGGCATCTAAGGCCACTGGAAGAGTTTTATGTCCAGTTTTGCATGTCAAATTTTGGCAACAGTACCGACAAACTGGAAAATCATAAAGAACAGAAGCTTATTTCTAGGAGAAAAAAAAAATTGACCAAGAAAACATTTCCCATTGGAAGGCAGTGAGCAAGAGACTGTGTGGGCTTTAGCTGTCTACCAGAGTTAATCCACAACAAACACATTAAAACCTATTATTATAAAGGTCACTTTTTCTGCCTAGTCTCTGAAGGATAGATGAGAAAAAAAGTGTACTTTGAAGTAATAATTGATATTAGTAAAAAAAATAATGAAATGGGCAAATGAGAACTGGACCATGCCTCTTGGGAGGTTTGTGTAGCTTTTGCCTTCCAGAGAGCTTTAAGAATAGGTGGAAAATCCTTTTAGGGGATGACTAGGAATTCTTGGGCTGACACATGGGGTTTCTGCAGGGTTTTTTGCAGCCCTGTGTATGTATGTTTCCATAAAAGACTGGCAGGAGACTCCCTCATCCTGAGTTCAAATTACACCAAAAGGACCAGAAGAGAAGCAAATTCCAAGGTGAAATACCTATCTCAAGTCTGGGTATTGGGTTTCTTACACATTTCTGTGAAGAATTTCAGGTTTTCTGCTCCTGAATTATCTGTGTTTTACTCCTAGTATTTAGCTTTTACATTCCCGAGGATGTGTTGCCACAGATTGTGGGTGAACAAAAGCTGCTGACGCCTCAGTGTCAGGTTGTACATATTTTGTCTGTCCTTCATGTTTATTTAATCACAGACGGCTTTCAGTACTTTCGTGTGCGCGTCGTAACCATTGCCTATGGTGCAATTACCACCCTGGCTTGTATCTTCTGACAGAAGTTAAGAAGGAAGAAATTTTCTTGGGGGCAGATTTGTTTATGAACACATTTGGAATTTGATTTATGCATGAATGATCAGCATGTCTAACAGAGCGTCAGAAAGCTCTTTATTTTCACTGCTAACTTCTGGGAGTGAGGAGTGCTGGAAACATGATAACAAGGAGTTTCTCTGGTCCTTTAAGAGGGCAGCCCTCACAGCGGTGTCCAATTAGCAGAAAGATGAGCACCTGTAGCATCCGGCTGTATTAAATTTCATTGCTCTTTTGTCATGCAGTTAAAACAGCGGCATTTGAAGCTTGTAAATCTCCTGCCTCCCCGAGTAGTGACAGGGCTACATAAACGCAAGCGTTTGGGAGTTACTGAGAACAAGATGCTAAAGGTGAGACCGTATTACTGTGTCTGAAGTACTAATGCTGTACGTGATAGAAGTTCCCAGCTTTTAGGGCGGTAACACGGCGTGACACCCTTGGGCAGACGGAGGGTGCTATCGCCGGGGGCTCCCTGAGCCGGCCGCGGGACGGCCGCTGGGAGCGGGGAATTCAGCGTCGCTGCGGGCTTCGGCGTCGGTCTCGCTGTGCGCGGAATCTCCCAGCCACCGGCAGCCCGTTTCCATGGGAAGTCGAGACTGATCTCGGGCTGGATGGGGAAGTTCAAAAAGCGCCCACCGGACGGCGGTGGCGGGAGCCCCTCGCCATGGCAACCACGCTGGGCGATGGAGGCGGCTGCGGGACAGCCGCAGGGTCCGGCCGTCGCCGCTGCCGCCCGCCCGGGGGCCCGGGCACAGCCCCCCGAGCCCCCGGCCCCGCCGGAGCGCGGCGCGGACACGCTGCAGGTGCGGGCGCGGAGCGCGGCGGGGCCGCGGGAACAACGCGCGGGGACGGGAACCGGCCCGCGGGGAGCGAGGGAGGGAGGAGGGCGGCCCGGGCACGGCCCCGGCAGGCGACTCGGGGGGGGGCGGAATGTCCCGTGTTCGCAGCCTGCGTGGGAAACGGAGCTATGGAGCGGCTGCCCTGGTGACTCTTGTTCCGAAGGCGTGCGAGGGAGAAGGCGCTCCGCCAGCTTGCGGGCCCGCCGTGTGCGGGGCGGCGGTCACCGCCTCTGCTCTGGTGATAGGGGTGCGCTCAGAACTGGAGATAACCAGGGGTAGTTTGCCTCCTCTGAGAAGGTATTTTTGTCTGTGACGGAATTCAAACTTTTACTACTCATAAACAAACTGCGCGTTGTTGTATCTTGAAGAGGGCGGCTGTTTCTAATGGCAATTACTCGTCTTGTGACGAGACTTCACGTATGAAAACACTGAAGGTTGATCTTCGAGTACCAGTGTCATAGGGTGCTCTTGAGTCCTCCAAAAGAGAAGAGGAATTGTGCAAATTCCCATTTCCTGCTTCACACTGGAAGGCTGTTGCTTCCAGCGCTACTCTGCTAGTTACTTTATAACTGGCTTTGTTGAGCCCAAACACACATCAACATTATTTCAAAGATTAACACAGTTAATAAAACTGTTTCTTGTAAACTATTTGTTTTCCCTTTGTTTTGGCGGAGTCCTCGATGTATCTGGAGAAGTTTCCGGAATAGTCTTTCACTATTAATGGGAGCTGACTTGATTGCCTTTTCCTGGAAGGGATGTGTAGTTGATAAATCCTAGGGGTGGTTGGATTCCATACAGATTCCCATAAAGTTAAAGCAATACAAGTGCCCCTCATTCTTAAATTTTGCAGCAGTTAGCAGGACATGTTCCAAGCCCATTTGGGCTGATATTTCTGTACAATTGCATACATAAAAAGTAGTTGTGCTTACAAAAGTAAGTTAGTTTCTTACAAGAGTAACTTGTTTACCAGGAGGGCTGTTCTACTGAAACTTCAAATTTTCTAGCAAAGAGAGTCAGCCTAATGCTGTGGTAATATAATCTAGAATAGATTAAACTTTCATACAAGGATATTATTTGTCTTATAAGAGGTTAATTTAAATTGTAATTAATTAGGTATTTGATATGTGAAGCTAAGGTTAAAAATAAAGCCATTCTCTCTTATTAACATTCATTTGAATTTTGATCATAGTATTATTCAGTTGAGAGTTTGACTGCTACTTTTTCCATTAGTTTTCCATGCGCTTTAATGGATATGGGATGAAGTATACAGAACTCTTTTTTTAAAGTTTGGCTATATTTATCATTTTACCCCTTCAGGGGCTAGAAACTTTTTCTTTTGTGCAACTTGGGGATGAAATCTATATTCGTAAGCATGCGCGTCTTGTTTTTTCTCTTTTCTAGAATGGGGCTTGATTATATAACTTCTCAATGACCAAAAATGTCCTCTTACATTTTAGCAGCCTATGTTTCGCAGGGAATGGAGTGGAGGAAGATAGAGATGGAAGAGAATTTGTTCCACACTTGAGCAATCCACTGTTTAGGACAAGAAAGTAGCTGTGTTACCCTTGTGCCATGTAACTTGCCTTAATAGGAGTTGTTAATAAACAGACCAACATGATTGTTAACATTTTAGCTTCTGCCTTAAATCTTGGGATGTTCAGGTGCAGTAGCCCATGCAAAAGGAAAGGTTCCCTTTCCACTGCCGCCCCAGTGGATATATAGCAGATTTGTAAAATAATAATGGGAAATACGTAACAAACATCCCTCATGTATTGGCAGTTTCCCAGGGAAACAAAATCAGGACACTAATAATTGCTCAATACCAGAAGTGTAAACAGGGAAAAATATTTGATGTGTCATTGAAAATGTGAAAATGCTTAAGACTGTGACTCTGCTTGGCAATAACTTTATTGAAAGAAATAAAATGCTTTCCTCACCAATAAAATTTCAGCCTAATTTTATATGCCATGATTTTGGTATTGTCTTGATAGAAAACAATTCTTCAATTGTATTAGTGTTTCTTCTTTGAAACAATATACAGAAGAGGCCATGGGTTCAGCTTCTGCCAAAGGCAGGTGGTTATAAGTTGCTGAATTCATGTATACACACTGCAGTTATATACACACAGCTGAATTAATGTATAACGCAGCAGTTATAACCTGGCAAGTCATTGCTAAGAATAATCCTGTACTCAGCAACATACATTAAAATGAACAGGGGCAGAAAGCTAGGTGATGTGTATTTTTCTGAGGACGTGTGCAAAGTTGCAAGGAGAGATGGTTAAGGTGTGGTAACCGGAAAGAGAAAGTGGATGATAAAAAGGAACTGCTTCTTCAGTGTCTGATGAAGAGACAAATTTTCTTACTTTTGGGCCTGTAATTTTTTAAAGCAATGATTGGCCCTCTTTAATCAGATTTAAAAGTTTTCACTTGCTTGCTGGGGGTGCACAAACCACTGGATACTGATACTGAATACCACAGAGTGCAGCAAATTGCATGAAGCAGGCTGTTGCTGTAGTGTAAGATGGCTGAAGTATTCTTGGCAAAGGCTGATGTCTAACCTGCTGGAAGACAGGAAAAGCCTTTGGTTTTCATCACCAGTTGGATACTACCAGAAATCAAAGAATGTGCAGTAATGGAGAGAGGAATTGACGCAGTAGCATGAGAGCTATGTATAGATTTAATGAATTTTCTAGAAGGGACTTCTAATCAAAAGAAAACACAAGGCAAATGATGCTGTGTTTTTTGGAAATGAGCAATAAACCAATATGGATTCCATTTGCCATATATATATTTGGACAAGCATGACATCAAAGCTTTAGATGGGAAAGAAGGATTTTTCTTAGACATGATCAGTCTGTAACTGGTGAAAAGAATGTCTTGGGTCCTTACTGGTTTCAGTTTTCAGTAGCCAAGTAATATTTGAAATTGCTTGATAGACATAAGGAACATTTCCAAGGAAGTGTGACTGGTAATGAAGGAGTATTTCATCATTACAATTAATACTCAGAAAATTTACAGATAATGGAGACCTCTGTCACTTAACCTAGATCAGACAATGCGTCATACTCCAAACACATCAAAAAAGATAACTCTTCATGACTAATAACAATAATGTGCCACAGAAGCAGACAGAGGTTTAATAGCCAGCAGCTACAGGCCATTGTGTCCAACCCCCCCCACTCTGAATCTGCAGGGAGAGATGGTAAGCTGGGGACACAGCAATAGCATAGCTCTGGTTGCTCAGCAACGATTCTAGCTTTCTGCTGTGGGTGTGTATTAAAGTAGGCAGTAGCAGTCGTGCTTTTTCCAGAAACGTCAGATTTAGCACCAAGGAGCAAATTCCTCACTGACACAGCTGGAAGCCATGGGCTGCCCATGTATAGCCCAGAAAGCCCAGGATAACCATGCGGCTTTGCATTATTGCCACTTTTGTGGAATTTAAGAGTTTTGGCATTTGTTCACGTAATACTGAAATCCGCAATCTATGCTTCCTCTATTACTAAACTTATGTAAAGGGAAGTGCTTGGTTATTGGCAAATAACTGGTCTTGCTTGTAGGTTTCTGAGTGAATATTTAAAACACCTGAAGGATGTGTTGGAGTGAGGACCTGGGGTTGAACCACAGGGTAGGAGATAACACTGAGCACCTTCTGCCTCTGTGCAGTGGAACTGCTACTGATGAAGGGCTGCAGCTGGTCCAGTTAAACTGTGCAACAAAAATGGACGTTAACAACAGTAGTTCTGGGAAATAACAGCGTGCCTCACTTGTTGCTGTGTTCCTGGCATACCCAGTGGATTGTAGGGTGCTGTGGTTTAACCCAGATGGCAAATAAGCCCCATACAGTAGTTTACCTACTCCTCTACCTGCACTGGGGTCGGGGAAAGAATTAGAGTAAAAGTGAAGAAGCTCGTGGGTTGAGATAAAAACAATTTAATAAGGAAAATTTAAGTCCTGCATGCAAGCAAAGCAGGCTAAGGAATGCATTCACCACTTCCTACAGCATCTATCACATGTAAAGTGACTTTGGAAGGTAAACACCATTTCTCTGAATGCCCTCCCTTTCTCCTTCTTCTCTTCTCCTTTACTGAGGATGGTGCTGTAAGGTCTGGAATATCCCTTGGTGCTGGGAAACTGAAACATCCCTGAATCATCAACACTGTTTCCAGCACAAATCCAAAACATGGCCCCATACCAGTTACTAGGGAGAAATTTACTTCAGCCAAACCCAGCACGTTGGGTATTAGGGGGACTGGATTAAAAGTGAACGAAAAGGCTAAATGCAGAGTGGCAGTTGGCATTCCTTATGTTTTCTAAGATTAAGGAAGGGCAGACAGAGTTACAGAAGACCTCTTGTAGGCTACTGCAGGACAAAAAAACTCAACCTTTTTCACTTAATATTTTGAGTACAGATTTGCCCTCAAGTATCTATTCTATCTGTACTCAAATCAGCTGTCTTTCCTTCTTGGCTGAGGAAACAGAAAGGAGGTGCCCTCTGTGAAGGTGTTGGAAGCATTCAGGACTCCTTGAAAAGCTGAAGACACTACTAAAGTATTTTGACAAAAAAAAAGAAATATTAGCATGTTGTATGAAGAACATTAGAAACTTCTTGGAGCAATTAATCCTTTATGATGCTGAATTTGGAGTTGTCTTCTAATCTGTGTATCAAAACAGATTTTCCTTTCCCTTTTGTGGTTCTCATATTGCTATTGTGACTTGCACCCATGAACATCATTGTTGTTACAGCAGGTTGAAGAATGGTCTAAATCGCAAATTTTAGAGTAACTTAAGTGACTTCACTTTTATTATCAGAATGCAGAAGAAGCTGGTAATTTTTGACTGAAATATGTGATTCAAGCCTTTGTTTTTTATATAATAGTTTACAGAAGAAAGCATACAGGTTTTTCCACAGCATATATGAACACTACAGATTTAAAGAACAATCAGATTGTCACTATGAAAAAGGAGCATTTTATTTAGCAGATAATGGAGGATGGAGTACTCAAGCTCCAACTGCTAAGGGGTTATGAGATCATAACTTGGATGTGCGAGCAGGTGCCAGAAGTTTAAGACAGTAGTTCCTCTTTCTTCACCATTTTATTCCTAAAAATCTATACACCAAAAGCATTTAAAATGTCTAGCATGGAGAAAATAACATGCATTCTGCCTCTCATGAAGTTCATTTGGCATGTTTTAAGATGTGAAAATGTAAAACGTGAAAATTGGTATTTCTCATATCTATTTCTGATGATCTTTAGTTTAATGAAGCAATAAAACTTGCCTTCTTCCTGCTCTGAATTATGTTTTCTTTTCAAAGTTTTTGACCTCTTTAAGAAGAATGCTTATTTTGTGTGGTGAACTGTTTATGAATATATATTTGGTCAAGAAACACAGAACTCCTTTTTGCGAAAGAATTTCTTTATTCTTAATTTTCTATGAAATTTTGAGTGTGTACAAAGGATGTATAAGTAAGAAGTTCTTTCTGCTAGGATTTGTTAGCAGGATTTGTAGCTGATGGCATTCATTGGCTGTAAAGATGGAAGATTTATTTTTCTAAGGGAGAAGTGAAAACCAGCAGAAGGATGAGGGAGAGAGTGAGGGTGTTTTTCCCCATGTGGCCATGAGATGCATCCCTGCTGAGCACCCTCTTAGACTGGTCTGTCTATGCCTCCAGTGCAGCATGTGGCAGCAATAAGGATGAGGAATGATATGAGGATGTTTTTTCCTTGGGACTTGTCCAAACTCCCTATTATTACTGCTTACTCAAATACGCCAATCAGATATAAATGTTGCTTACTGTTTTTTAAATCTCTTAATGCATATGTTATCTAGTAATAGTTATCAAGCATTTCTACTACTTTTTTCTACTTTGTTATGCGTTATGTTTGATTTTCTCTAGTGTGAACTAAAATCTTCAAAGACAAAAAGCAAAGAAAGGAGGAAGTGAGGGAGGGTGATCCTTTTGCCAGAGGGAATGGTTTCCTATAAGCATGGCAACAGCACCTGAGGGGTTTGCAGGTGCAGGCCATAGAGAATAACAGCACATGAGTATTAGCACCAGAACAGCAAAGGGAAAAAAGTCTGCCCACAGAGGCTCTGAAAACAGCTTGGGTGCAAGACTACAGAACTGCAAGCCTTTGGCATTATTGAGGTGAAAAGCACCTGAAAGTACCATGCCATAAGATGTTTTCAGATCTGCTGGAATTTAAAAGCTGAAGTTCAAATATACTGAAATACATCAAGGGACTGCAACAGTCTCAACAAAAAGGTGAGCTTAACCTTCACCTGTGCTGGGGTTATTTTATATCCCTCCCAGGTGATACGAACAGGCCCCTGGACAATTATTTAACTGTGGTGAAAAGGGAATTCCTGCTAAAAGCAGAGTTTTCAAAAGTGTTGGTTTAGCCACATGCAGACAATGCAGTAAGTTCAGGGAAAAGCTTTTTGAATCTTACTTTGTTTTCTCAGGAGCACCGTTACAACAGTATTCAATTAAGAGTCCTTTTGAAGCTTAAGAAAAATGTGAATTAAGGGCTTTGGATATCAACTTCCTCTGCCCAGGCTTGCTGTACCACAGTCATAGGGCCATGATTGGGGGAAAAAGGCACTAGAAGTACTAAGTAAAAGAGAAGTCTTGATACGGTGGTTTGTTAGGAGAGAGCCTCCAGAGGTCCACTAAAAGTAGTAGCCTAAATCTTAGGTTAATCAATAAATAAAAAAGTCTCCAAACGCTTAGAGCAGAGAGAAGTGCTCTGTTAGAGGATGACTGGTTTCAGAAAGAATGAAAGACTAGAATTTTACTAAGAAGAGAGGAGAAAACAAATCACAATGCAGAAAAGAAATACAAATCTATGGCCTGTTATTACTACCTTTTTATGTCTCCAGAGAAAAAGAACACATATGAAAGCCAACACCACTACGTTTGCTGGTTGGCAAGCACTATGTTTTTCATGCCATAGCTGCTACTATTAAAAATTGCTAAGTGGGTGTTTTTTGTTATTAGTCAAAGAATTGGGTAGCTTGGATTAAATATACTTAGTTGCTTCAGCTCTGTTTAATTAAATTTTTGTCAAACTTAAATAGTAAGGAAACAAGTAGGTAAAAGTTGCATTAAATGGAATCTTGTTTGGTGGTAAATAATTCCAATAGACTGAAAAATGAGTAAGGCATTCTTAAAGACTACTTGGAAGTAAATATTAATTTAAAATGTCATAACCTCATAAAATAAAACCACATCCCACATCACTTTTTAAATTTTGAAATCTACGTGTTGAAGGATTTAATTTCCTTTAATTGTGCATGTATTAGTAAGTTAGAAGAGGGAGAGAAAACAAGGAAGATATTTTGCTTTCAGTGTTTTCAAACTGAAGACCTCTTGTATGAGCTAGTAACACTGCTGAACAAATGGCTCTTTCTGAGTTACTGTGGAAGAAGTGCCACACAACTTCTATTTTTAGCTAATGCACCTATCTCTTTTCAAAGATGGCCTGGTAGGCACACCTCAAACCAAGATTGGTGAGAATGGTCCAAAGGGCAGCTGGAGGTTTGAATAATTTCTAAGCAACTGGGAAAAAACCAACAAGCTCAGCATCGCTACTGAACTGTTTTAATGAATATGTTGTGCCTAACAGAGTGATAGAGGACAATGGAAATACCTCTTTACTAAAATCTGTAATGGCATAGATATGTTGTGCACAAGTTGTTTACATCCTGTTTGCCATATGGTCAAACTTCTATGGTTGGATTCTATCTTAAAGTTTTTTCCACCCTAAATGATTCTTTACCTTACCCAATGTGAGTATATCATGTCTCAGCTGCAGAGCTGGCTTCTGTCTCTGGAGCATAAGAAGTGCTTTTCTCGTGACCTGTAGGTCAGAGGAGTTACTCCTGTGAGCTCAGTGCACCTGTGAGCAGACATATAAAAGGCTTTAGAGCAGTTTAGTTCAGCTGTGTCTGAACAACTCCAATAACTGCAGATTGCGGTGCAAAAGAACTGCTAAACGGGCGTGGTGAAACAGCCCAAATTCAGCACAGCAATCAAAGCTCCCAAATATCACTATTACTTACTAAAAGGGAAAAAAAGATTCCATATCTGTTTAGTTGCCTCTGTGTGGATCCAGGTATGCTTTTGGTGCTGGCAGCTAAGCTTAAGATAGTTTTGGGACACGGAAAAACTTACAGGGCCTGAATCAAATGGCCTTGTCTGATGTCTATTGACAGCCAGACAAAAATGTGAGCTTTTAATTGACAAATGTTTTTGTTGCCTATTCCATGGAAAACAAATTATCCAAATGGACATTTTGTTATTAATGCTAAGCTACACAGGGACATCCCTGGTTAGTACAATCAAGATTTTAGTTATTGATTTACTTACGTTATCTGGTTTCCATATCAGAAAAAAATCAGGTTTGAATCTTGAAGGCTTGTGCTGTTGAATCCCCTTCCAGCTAAAGTAAATAAAGGGCAGTAGAATAGAAAATATGAACCACTACATCACTGCCTTCACTTAAAAGGATAACAAAACAGCATGTAGAAAGTAATTAGTGCATGTGAAAGCATTTACTACCTTAAAAAGTGATAAATGACATAAATAATCAGTTTGCCCAGCTTCCCATGCTGATCTAGAAAAAGCACAAATAATTTTTTTGACCTTTAGAGTGATAACTCCAAAGAAGTTGCATTTTCCACAAATTTCTATTTCATCATCTAATATGCCTAAAATGAAAATGTTATTAGAAACATGTCTCCAGTAATCTTTTACATTTTTTAGACTGCACAGTTGCCTTACGCTTAATAAAAGAGGGAAATTTTAATTAGTAGTGATCATGAAAGCTTAACCAGGATGATTTCTAATTTCTATATGTTAGCCAGTTGCTCACGAAGGTAGAAATAGGCTTCATGGTAGTAACGATCAGTTCAGAGATCATAATTTTGATGTGACTTTAGGTCTAGGTTTGTTCTTTCCCCACTTGCTTACACTGAATTTTCATTTGCTGTTCTAACACATCATAATTGCTCAGTCTCTGAAGTTTCTATAATTCTTTGTGGTCATCCTTATTACCTTGAATAACATAGTTTTGTCTGCAGATGTCACTCTTGTAGCTTCTCCCTTTTCACCTGACTGTGCAGGTGCCTGGAGTGCTCCACTTATACCTTACAACTGCTGTTGTAAGGTCTAACTATTCATTTTATTCCTATCCTCTCCATTCCAACATTTAATTGAGTCTCTGTCTTTGAAGGTCATTTCCTTTATGCTTTTCCTAAAAGCACTTGACAATTGATCTTTTTGAAAGCCTCATTTGCAAATCCATACAACGTATTTCAATCTTCTTTACACTAATGCTTATTAACCCTTTTAGTGAACCTCAGGAGTTCATGATGAGTGTTTCTCCCTTTTGTAAAAATATTTTTGGAATTTCCTTCGGAAATTAAATAATTTGAGGTGCCTCTTAATTATATGCTTTAATATAATGCCTGTTATTTTACCTACCAACGCTTCCTCATCAAATGTTTCTCATTCAACTAGCCCTGAAGGTGCGCATTTATTCTGTTAGCCAGTGCCCAGTCCTCTGATACTGATGCAGAGTACGTGTCACGTTAAGAAGTTTTACTCTTCCGTCTTTGAGTTCCTTCACAATTTTTGGGCATCTAGCCACCCAATGTGTTACTTTCCATTAATTAAAAAAGCCACAAACAAGCGTTTTTCCTTTTTCAGCTTATAAACTCATCATCTGACCCTAGTATGTTGCCTCCTTAATGTGAGGTTTCTGTGAAGAAAATATTGAATTTTGCAGCAAAAGTATATAAAAATTTAGTACTCTCCTAATTGTTTTCATTTCTAATCATAGAATGGTTTGGATTGGAAGGGATCTTAAAGAACACCTAGTTCCAACCCCCTGCCATGGGCAGGGACATCTTCCACTAGACCAAGTTGCTCAAAGCCCCAGCCAGCCTGGCCTTGAACACCTCCAGGGATGGGGCATCCACAGCTTCTCTGGGCAACCTGTTCTGTTGTCTCACCATCCTTACAGTAAAGAATTTCTTCCTAATATCTAATCTAAACATACCCTCTTCCAGTTTGACTCTATTTCCCCTTGTCCTGTCACTACATGCTCTTAGAAAAAGACCCCTTTGTCTTTCTTGTGGATTCCCTTCAGGTACTGGAAGGCCACAATTAGGTCACCCCAAAGCATTTTCTTTTCCAGGCTGAACAAACCCAATTTTCTCAGCTTTTCCCCATACGACAGGTGCTCCATCCATCTAGTCAACTTGGTGGCCCTCCTCTGGACTCGATCCAACAGGTCCATGTCTTTCCTGTGCTGTATGCAATGCTCCAGGTGGGGTCTCACCAGAGCAGAGCAGAGGGGCAGAATCCTCTCCCTCGCCCTGCTGCCCACGCTGCTTTGGATGCAGCCCAAGACAGATCTGGCTTTCTGGGCTGTGAGTGCCCATGGCTGGCTCATGTTCAGCCTCTCACCCACCAGCACTCCCAAGTTTTGCAATGCCGTGGTGTTTTTGAAGACATTGTGGGAAGTTTCCTATTATTTTGGTGCACAACGGAAGGGACCTCATTATCAGCACTTTGTATTTCTTATTAGCTATTATTCAGCCTGCTTCACCTTGCCTTATTGCATCTATGTCTAAGCTGTCAGGTTTTAATTCATCTGTTTTTTTCCATTTCAGCGGTGTTCCAGCTTTTTGGAGGATGCCTGCTGGCTTTTGCTCTACTTTCCTGCTATGCTGACTGGCTTACGCCTTTTCCCAAGTTTTTCATGGTCGAAGCTGTACAATTGCTCTGTGTTTTCAGTACGGTGTTCTCAAATAGTTTGCATGCTGTCTGCAAAGATTTAATTCTTTTGACTGGTTATTTCCATGTTCTTACCGTTAGTGGTTCTTCAGTTCGAAGAAGCACTGGCTTTTAAAGAACTTTTATTAGTGCTGTTGTGATGACCCATCCTTAAGGGGAAGGAAGCACCTAAGATTTGTAAATGCTCTTTGGTCAACAGGAATAAAAAATAAAAGGGTCTGCTAACAGTTAGAAGGTTTTATCAGTAAATTACACACTTGACATGGAAATTGGTGTGTTAGTCCCTGGCCTACTACGTAAACACCCAACAGCGGCGTTTGGATAAAAGGGTGGAGTGGAAAGGAAAGAAGAATTTAAAGACGGAGAGATGAATTAAAGAAAGAAAGGAACACAGAAAAAGAGAGAAAATGATCATCACTTCTGGTTCCAGCATCGATCCAGCTGTGTCAGTCCAGCTGGCGAGACATCTGAGGTCCTGGTAGGCACTGCCCAGGCTTGGGAACGTACCTTTTTTACAGACAGGTTTCTTGCTTTCCATGTTAATTAATTGTCATGTTCAGGCCATTCTGGAAAGGGCTTGGAAGGCTTCGTGGGTCATTGGTGGCTCAATCCCACGTTATAGTTCATGCCCACTTTCTGCCACTCATTCCTGCATGTGTGCTGTACTGTGTTGTGGTTCTTTTTCATGGAAAAGTGCTGCTCTATCTCCAACCTGGCCTCCCTTCTCCAACGAAGTCTTGTTCTTTCTCATGACATGTTAATACTACGAATAAGCACTTCTCAGGTCATTGTGTGGCCTAGGTGGAGTCTGGGGATGCATCACCACGATCTCTCCTGTGACCAGTCAGCTTCACTGGGCCTCTACAGCTGTGAGGTTGCTAAATTTTTTATTTTATTTGAACACTAATATTTTGAACCTGATATTGTGCCTTTTAAGGGACTGAGGTTGAAGTGACTTGGCCTCATGTATTTTTGAATTACAAACTTTCTATTATTGATGTCTGAAAAAATTAGTATCAGCATCATGATCTGAAATGGTATTTCCCAGGTGTATATGAAGACAGGTGAAGTTTCTTGCTGATTCTGTTCCCTGCCATGGGAGCTTCCCCTCGTCACTGTCAGCATGCTGCAGTCAGTACTTCCAGGCTAATTAGGCAGACAGTAATATCACATGATGTGTCTATCTTGACTGTGACTGAAACTTTATGCTGTTGGGCTCTGGTTGACTCACTAACTTGTTTGATCACTGAACTATTTTAAACCAGTGTGCTCTTTTCCATGTTTCCAACGTAGCAAGTACCTTGATGTATGGCACAAGGTAGCAATGGATGCCTTCCTTATGCTATTTGGTAGTTTCTACAGACACGTCTTAGTTTGAAGATAGCATCCCAGTTCCCCCCAGCTTTGTTCCTAGGACTTTTCCTGCTTAGGTAAAAGCAGTTATGTACTTGTTTTAGTTTTCTCTTTTCTTCCACCTGGTTCAAAGGGACAACCTTTTATCGTCCAGCCTTTTGCTACGGCTTGCAGTGTGACAGGCGGAACTCTCTGCTTTATTGCATCATTAGCTCCTTACGCATCCACTTGTGTGAAGCACATTTTGAGAACAAATGATCTTTAGGGCCTGATAACATTTCCTCAGGCTAGGTTTAAAACCTCCTCTCTAATATTTAGGAGTAAGAGCCACAAAGTTTACCTTAATTATTTCTTCCAAAACAATTCCTTTAATTTCAGGAGTGTTCTCATCCTCCAGTGAATCTGGACCTCGTTTCTCTCCTGGTCTTCAGCTGCATGCTGAGAATTTATCTTTCTCTACAGTCTGCATTTCTAGGGATATTGGAATGTTTGAGCAGTGAGGGATACTTGAAGATCCTGAGGTAGGGTATTTTTGCCTTTGATCCTTACTCCAGCTAAGTTGATGGGCACAATGTCCACATAATTTGAAATAAGAAAGGGCAGAATAGGTGTGAGATTTGATAGCTCCTAAAAATGGAAAATGTATTATTTTCATGGTTACTTGAACTGCAATTTTCTATCCTCACAATAATGTTTCTTTATTTGGTAAGACCCACACATCCTCTTTGTCCTGGTAAACAGAAGGCTAATTGTGTGTCTGTAAATATAAAATTAAGTGTTTTGCCTTTAAATTTTATTTTCTTAGCAGTGGATCAAATAGGCAGGCACAGCCTGGAGAACAAATGTTTTGCCTAAAGTGGAACAGGGAATTACACTAGGACTTCCTGCATGGTAGGTCAGTTCTTTAAGCAGTACTACCTTTCATGTAAAATCCTTGCTGAATAGCAACATAATATTATTAAAGGTTAAAATCTTAGTTGTATCTGTTATCTCATAAAACAATTAAGAAGTTTAATTTTCAGCTATGATAGCCTTCCTTTTTCCTTTTTTTTTTTTTTTAGTATGTTTGAGCTGAACACATTAGGTGGCTGACAAATTGTACACTTGTTAGATGTTTTAATAAAGCACTTTTTGGAATGACAAGCAATCCATGTGCCTACTAGTGCAGTAAATTACTAAAAATGTTGAAGTTTTAGTTTTTCTCAGCAAAGCAGTTAAAAATCCTTGCCTTCAAGGTATTAAAGCCTCAGTATTATTTGACTTTGAAAGAAGCTCAAGGTAATGTCTACCTTTAGCCCTGGTTATTTGCATTGTAGTTGTATCAAGAGAATGCAGCAGAGTGGAATATCAATTTCTTTAAATTCCCCTGTGTATATTCAGTGTAGATTTTCATTTGTCATTTGTAAGTGATCATCTCTCTAAAGAATAATTTCAATAGCCAAATTTTGTATCGACTGTTGTGTGGTTTCGTGAAAAAAAACATTAAAGTCATGTACATTTTCAGCTTTTAACCACTAGATGGTAGCTAAGCACCATCTACTACTCCCAACTGCCCTTAGCAAAAGAACCCTCGTCAAAGCTGTGCAATGTAATACTAACACAAAAAATCAGAATCTTAGAATGTACAGAATTGGAAGGGACCCACCAGGATCACACAGTCCAACTCCCGGCCCTGCACAGGACACCCCAAGAGTCACACCATGTGCCTGAGAGCATTGTCCAAATGCTTCTTGAACTCTGTCAGGCTTGGTGCTGTGACCATTGACCTGAGGAGCCTGTCCCAGTGCCCAAACACCCTCTGGGTGAAAAATCTTTTCCTGATATCCAACCTAATCTTCCTCTTACTCAGCTTCAGGCCATTCCCTTGGGTCCTGTCACTGGTCACCACAGAGATCAGTGTCTGCACCCCTCTTCCCGTCACGCTGAAGTTCTAGGCTGCAGTGGGGATAATGACTGCTCTCCAGCCTGATGTTACCCCATTGACTACTTTTGATACTGTGAAATGAACAAGGTCTTTTGACATTGTGAAATGAACATTCATAATTCCTAAAATAATATGACAACTCAATATTTTAGTTAAAAAGTGTTTCTCTGGCACAGTTGACTGCTTCATAGTTTTACTCATCTGCACAGTGGTAATTTACCACAAATCTGACTTGAGGCTTTACTGGGTGCTGAGAAGAGCCAAGGCTAGCCAGGGACATGTGACAGACTAAAATTATTCTTAGAATTCTGAGTTATTATACAAGCTTACATATCCTCATTAATGCATGAATTAAATTCTTTAAAATAATCTGACTTCACAATGGAGCCTGCATTCCTGAAGCATCTGGGGAGGAAATGTATTCCTCAAATCATGGATTGGAATCGATTTGATCAATTGATCACCAACAAAACAAAGGATAAAAGAGCAGGATTTTTTAAAGTTGGTTAAAATCTGCAAGAAAACTTTTTTTTCCTAATTATAAAAATGTTTATGTAAGTCAAATCTGGCATTGGGATAGAACAAGGAGTCCTTGTCAAGCTCTGCCTCAGCAAGAACTGTTCTGGTCAAAAATCTGAAAAAACCAACGTGGATTATTTGATCCATTTATGTAGCCATTATACACTCTTCAATCTAAAGCTCTGGTGGGTGTAACGCAAACTCCAGTATTTTTATAGCAGTTTAAGCCAAAATCAGCTATCACTTTCTAAGGCTGAGCATTATTTGTTTTTGTGGCTAGTAAGGCAAAGGAGAGGTACAGGTTTTAAGAGTCTGGCATACAGTTGTTGACCAAAAGGTTGCTTCTCAGCCTTCTGGGTTGGTTGCATTAATGTTGTGCTAAACTGGCTCTGCTGGAAGTCTGGCTTTTGGCCCGAGACAGCAGTGACCTGATGATAGCAGTTAAGCACTGTCTCAGCCACTTCATTATTTTCCATTTTCCTTTCTATAAGTTAATGAGATGGAAGATCACAGGAAGTCAAATTCCATAATTATCAACAATCTTTGAATGACTCTAACCAATATCAGTGTATTATCTAGTACTGTAAATGCAGCCTGCCTAAAAGGCTCTGAGGATATATTGCAGCTGCAAGGAGAGTTCCTGTGTAAGGTAATGATTTGTGATTATTTGATATTAACATGGATATGGGTTCCCTCCATGAGTTAGATTATTCCTTGTCATGATTGACAGTCATTTTGATTTTGCCAGTCTCTAATTAGTCTAAAAATGTCACATTACAAAGTGCTTAAATGACTGAGATTTCTGGAGTTTGAAGATTACTTCTTCTTGCAAATGATAAATGTGCTGACAGAGATGCTCTGCTAGGCTCGCCATTTACAAACAAGAAAACTAGTTGAAGATGGGGAAGTTGAGAGAAGATTCAACTGCAGAGATCATGAGATAGTGGAGCTTAAAACCCTGAAAGAATCTTAGACTTCAGAACATCAGATTTTTTACTTCTTCAGGGAATCTTCTTGGTGGTAACCCATGAAGGACTTCCCTAGTGGGAAACAAGGCAGAAGAAAACTGCTTGACCTACAAGTATAACATCACTGGAACACAGGTTGCAGAATCTCCATCCTTAGAGATATTCAAACTGCAAACATCTCTGAGCACCGAACTCTAATCAGACTTGCTCTGAGCAAAAGACTGGTCTAGATGACTTTTGTAGATTTGCTTAAATTCTCAAAATTTTGTGAGCCTATAAGTTATTTGCTATGACTTCACAGCATTTTATGAAAAATCTGTGATTTCTAGGTGGTTTTTCAAGATATTTAAATTAGGGGCTTTTTTTCCCCTTATTTCTTAAAAAAATAACTTTTATTACTGCGTGGTAAGATTAAGCGTGTGGGGCTGAGATTTTACTTCAGAAATCACATACATCATGCAAAGAAGTATAGAATCATAGAATGGTTTGGGTTGGAAGGAACCTTAAAGATCACCTGGTTCCAACCCTCCTGCCATGGGCAGGGGCACCTTCCACAAGAGCAGATTGTTCAGAGCCCCATCCAGCCTGGCCTTGAACACCTCCAGGGTTAGGGCATCCACAGCTTCTTGGAAAGCTGTGCCAGTGCCTCACGACCCTCACAGTGAAGAGCCTGCCCTCCTGCTGCATAAGGCCATTCCCCCTCGTCCTATCACTACGTGCCCTTGTGAAAAGTCCCTCCAGCCTTCTTTCAGGCCCCCCTTTAGGAACTGGAAGGTGCTGGAAGACCTCCCCTCTGCCTGCTCTTGTCCAGGCGGAACAGCTCCAACCCTCTCAGTCTGTCTTCACAAGAGACCTGATCCAGCCCTGTGATAAACTTAGTGGCTCTCCTCTGGACTCCTTCCAACAGAATGCAAATAATTGATTCCTCAATGGTTTGAATATATCCATAGGAATTAACTCTAATGTTTAATAGCATGATTAATTTTAAATGATAACTCTGTAAAGGGTTCAGAGAAATCTATGGGTGTTTACTTGTACCCTAAAAGCATTTTTTCATTCTTTCTCTTTCAAACATGTATGCATAACTGGATTTGACTATAGTAGGTGGGAAAAATTCAGATAATGCAGGGAAAATGGTTTTTACTGAAGTCATTTTTATCAATGTTAAGGTTGTCAAGTGCTTTTAGACATTATTCACGTTGATGAGTGGAAGCAGAAATATTTACGGACATTTTCAGCCAGAAACAGCTGTAAAAATGTCTGTTTCCTAGTTCCTAATACTGGATAATTAGATTGTTTTTCTTGGCATTTTCAAGAGGACATTGGATTATATTCAGTTACTGAAGTGGAAAAAATTAAGGCTCTTTTAGGAAGAAAAAAACCTAACATTTCTTGCTGAAGAAAAATTGTTGAATTAAGCAACCATTGTACAACTGAAAAATAAGTGCGACTGAACATAATTGTATAAAAAATATATATAGAAAACTCAGTAATTTACAAGTCTGTAGGTAAAAGATATTTGAAAGTTGCTTGGCTGTTGTTGCTATATATTTAAACAGTCACCTGTGACAAGGAAACAAAGATGCCTGTTGACATGAGGATTGCTTCAGAAGGCTAAACACAAATCAGGGAAGCAATTATAAAATCGACTTCTGCAAATAGTTATGTTGCCCTTGAGTATGATGAATTGTATCCAGCCGTGTTTGTATGTAAACAGTATCACCTTAACAACACTGTGGTTGGTAGCAGTAGCTTTCAAGGCCTAATCTATAAGCAGTAAATTCTGGTGGCTAGAGACCTCTCGTTTCTGTGGTAGTGCGATTTAATTTTCAAGCAATTCATATGCACACTAGAACTGAATTTTAAATACAGAGATAAGGTTAATAGTTGCTGGTTCTTTTAGGTCCTTACTCTATTTTCGAGAGTTATTTTCGCATTCCTGGTGAAAAGGAATGAAACAATTGCAAACAAAATGTTGGAGGGAGAGTGCAAAATGATGAATGTAGAAGCTTTCTCCATGGTTTAGGGCTTGTTCATGAAAAACAGTACTTGATGCTTGCATTGAATAGTACAATGTTTAGAGCTGGAAGAAAGCAGCTTTGGAAACGAAGCATTGGCAGAGTCATAAAGGTAAGGAAAACTGAATTTTGAACTGGGTTTAGACTAGTAACTATGCAATTTGAATAAAGGTGTATATTGAGGGGGGAGGGCATAGAAAAATGTGTGTTCTGAAATAGGTGTAAGTGGTTGATGTTAGTTGCACAATTTGTTTTGAAAGGCAAAATTGCACTGGGATGTGTTTATGCATTTGGCTGGTGGTACTTGTATCTTGTCCAGATTGTTGCAATGATCTGCTAATGGTCTAATTTCACAAATGCTACATTAGTACATTGAAGAGTTTGCTGTTATTTCTGGCAACAAAACAGCGGTGGGCTCTGCCACCATGGGAAATAGAAATGTAACTTCACTTTTCCCATTCTTCTAAGGTGGGAATAGAATTTTGAAGGCAATACTTAGCATTGAGAAGCAACAATAGACTATAGAAGTCATTAAGATATTTAGACTATTTTAAAAAGCTGGTTATTAAAGCAAACTGTTCCCGAGTTAATGCAGTGTGATAACACTGAGCTCTGATTTTTGAGATTTAAGAGTTAGTTAAGGGGACTGCCCTAATTCTTTGGGGTTTGTATCTTTTTGGAAAGGGGAATTGAAAACATTGAAACTTGAAAATCGAAAACTCGGGGTGCTTGAAAACGTGTAAAATGGTTTGCAGTTTACTTTTGCAGGAAAATTCATGAGCAAGGTTTGTGTAATATAAAGGATCTTAGCAAGTTAAAGGAGAGACAAAGGAATTCCATGCTGGTTAAATAAATTTTGGATAAGACAGTAAATTAACAATAGAACATTCTTACATTTTGACTCTTCCACTATTGAACTTCCCAGTAAAGTGTTGCTCACTCATAACATTTTGATTTCAGCATGTCTAAATTCAGTGATGCACGGTATTTTGACAACAAAATGCATCACTTGCTGGATAAAGAGTGTTCAGAACAAGTTTTATCTTGTGTACATATGACTCGCATACTAAATAGCGTTCTTGCTGACTCTATTCAGGGTATCTGCATCAGCAGCTAGTCTGTAATGGAGAAGCTGGCAATAGTCAATAGCTGGCTTCTGAGCCTGTTGTTTCAATAGAAGAACCCCTGGAATCTCTGACTTGTGCTCTTTTAGTACCTACTGCTTTAATATATATACTGTGTAGCAGCTGGGAAACTTCTTTTAAATTTTAATCTGATCTCCATTTGTTTCTTCAGACTGATGGTGAGATGTCTATGGGTTTAGGTATACGCGAAGACAGGTTTAGGAATCTCTCCCTTTTCTTCAGGAGATGATGTCTATCGAAATCAGTTTCCTGTGCCAAATTGTCAGTATTTAGGTATTAGGAATCTTAAGGTTTTATGTAATATAAAACAAGCTACTTGTTATAACTGGACTGACCATCAGAAAAGGAATTTTCAGTTACGTAGTTTAGCCTTGGACCTTCATCTGCTGTGGAACTGTGTCACATGACCTTTTTTACCTTCATAACCAAGAGTGGTAAAAGAAACCCAAAACTAAACCTGGCTGTGTTACCTGTGTTGTTCTTCACATGAAAAACTGAGCTGAAGCTGTACCATAAAAACTTGGACAATGATTCCTGTTATTTAAGTGAGATAGTGTTTATTTCCTCTAAATATTCTTCTCCTGAAACCTCCTACATCATGGGACCATTAGGAAGGGGCTTTGATGTATGACCATGACCAGAGTTGCTAATGATACTTTTCAGGATTTGCATGTCAATGTTACTGCATGTAACAGCAATTTCTCTCTTACCTGCATAAATAATAGCATGTGTGTTTCAGCATCTTTCCATCTTCAAACCTTACTCTTTCAGTGCTCTATGAAATTTTGTATTACATAGAGCTGTCTATTCTTGTGTAATTTTTTTGTAGAGATGCTGTTTAGGCCTACGTACCTCTCTAGTTAATCCTGCAGGATATAAAATTACATAAACTCTTAGGCCATGACCACAATGCCGCTTTGAAGTGAGATGCGAGGGCAGCTAAAGAGGAAAGAGAAGAATGAGAGGTAGGAAGCTCAGCATTTTCTTGTAATTAATTCTCTGAGATTCCTGATCTTAAGTAAAGAATATCTTAAAAATTTATTCTTCTAGTAGTTTGCAAATTGAAGGTCAGAAGCTAGACTGGAAGACAGTTTCCAGTGTAGCTTCTTAGTGTTTTTAAATACATAAATTAGTGACTTGCTATTGAAAGCACTGAAGTTAGGTTTCCTCTACTTTTCTTTGTACAACCTAATCCTAAAAGTGAGGCAGAAGTCACTTCTAACAACTGCAACAACTAAGGTGCGAGTTTGCAATCGAGCAACACTTCATTTGGGGAGGAAGTTTGTAGAAATGGTATCTCAACAAAATATAGAAGCATGACAGCTTGAATTGCATTGTGTGTTCTTGCACTGCAGCAAGTATCAGGAAATAATGTGTGGAACTTGCATTAGTTACAGAAATATTCAACATATCAATGCAAAAGCCTTCCAGTAGTGCCATGTAATAAATACAAGTCAATGTCCTCATCTTCATAAAACTGTAGCTTTACCATTTAGTTAATAGTTTCCTATTTCTCTAGGAATGGTTCATTAAGTCATTTAACTAAATTACACTTTTAAAGTTTTGTGATATCTTAGTGAATACTCTTATTACTGGGCTTAGACATCAAATATTGCCCAATGCTGTATGAACAGCTATGCTCAACAGCCTGTATATTTGTTATAGGGTTTGAGACATAGCACTTAAAAAAATTTTAAAAACCGGAAACAAACATCAGGGCATGATTGCTCTGTTTGAGAAGAAGGTGCTCACGATTTCAGTCTACACAAACAGCAACTTGTAGAAAAAAATGAAGGCTATGAGCTTCTCAAGGGCATCTGTACAGGTGGAGCTGGTGACTAACAACCAGTGTAAGATGTCGTCTTGTATAGCAAAATATCTGGAGCTCTATGTTGGAATAACAAGCAGTGTACAAAGGTAGTCTCTCTGTAGTTCAGGTAAAACAAAAGGCTTCTTGCTGTATTAAATAGAACCTAATTGGAAGAGTATTGGTTGTTTTGGTTTTTTTTTGTTAAAGATGCCATATCAGCTGTGTTTAAATTACTGGAACAACAGTTTTGAGGATTCTAGTGTTATCATCTAGTGTGAATGAAGCTGATTCAGACAAGATGGTTGCTTTTTGCATGTCTAACTAGGGGGAAAATTTCTGCTCGTGTTTTGAAACATTTTGGAAAAGCCAATCCTGTCGTGACACTTCACTCTCAGGAAACTGGAGACCATGTTAGGGCATGAGAGAGGCAAAATAACATAAAGTATATGTACAAATTATTCTCCTACTTGTCGCTGTTGGGGCGGCCATGAAACATAAAGGACAGCGCCTCTGTTAAGGGCAAAAAAGCGTTTATTTGAAAGAGGTAGCATCTTTTATAGACTTTTAGGATGTTATAGTTCGTGTTACATATCTATTGGCTACTAAATTACTGCAATAAACTCATTGGCTATATTAACTACAACATACTACTATTGGTTACCTGTAGCGTCAGTGTTCCAGCATTCAGAAAATAACAGGTGCAGATACGTGGCTGTTTTTCTCTTTCTATTATTTAGATTTCTTGCTTCTGTTATTACTACATTTTCGAGGCCAGAAGCTAATAGTTTTACTTTTCACGGGCTTTTCTCACTTAATAGAAGTTAACCATGTCCAACTTAAGGTGTGTGAAGCCTTCAGGGCAGCTGTCGGCCTCAACAGCTACTATGTTCTTCAGACATATCTGTGTAAGGAATAGGATTTGTATGTTTGTCTTTTATATGGAAAAATATTTCTAATGTGTTCAGCATTTATGAAGGCATGGTAGTAGCTACAAGTCTACCAAACATTTGAAAATTCCTTCAGAAAATATGAAAGATATTTACATAAGGGTAGAAAGTATATTATGTAAGTCCTTTCGGCTCTGCAAAAGCTTGTGGATAAATCACTTATGCATACTTTATAAAGTTACTAGTTTTCTCCAAATCACCGGGGAAATAAGGATTGAATTTACCACCGATGAAATATTATTCTAAATTTCTTTTGAAAATTAAATGATATTGAATCTTGTAATCCGCCAGCACAATAATACCAGTAACTATTCCAGAAGGCTATTTTGTCTATAATGTAATGAGGTGTGTTACATATGGGAATTCAATTTAATTAGAAGAGTAGGCTTACTGCTTGAAGAATGGTATAACAGCTATAGTTAAGCACATTTGTAAACACTTGTGTACCTTGAGGCTTGTGGTTTGTTTTAGTTCTCATTATATTAAAGAGATAATGTATAAAACCCTAGCTTCCTTCAGCAGCATCTGTCTTTATTAGAGAACGCTTACAATATCTTCCACGAATAACAAAGATCAGTCAGAATCCTGTCTTGACTTGATGGTCATACGTGACTAGACTGAAAAGCTGAGACAAAGGACTTAGGGTGCTGAAGATAACTTGCAGAATAATGGATCTGTACATATAAAATACATTTTTTTTTCTACAAAGCCTTTCAACAAATCCTTCTGTATAACATTATTTATGATAGAAATGTTGTGATAAATCTGAAAATGGAACACCAGAAACAAGCTGTAAAATTATAACCAAAGCCGCTTCTAAAATTTTCATTTGAGTGCCATAAAAACATAAATCATAAATGTGGAAGAATGTAATAGCCTTTACTTCTTAAAATAAATTTTAAAGCTTTCTTTATTTTTGTCTTCAAATTAGATCATAAATTTTTTGTTGTCCACTTTTTGTTTTATACCAGCAAAAGCTTGAGGAAGAGAGGGAGGCTAAACGTGCTCGTCTGGATGGCAGGCATGATTACTTACTGGATATCGTTGCCTCTTGTGTGAATCTGGACAAAGCAGAAGTAGAAGATGCTATTCTTGATGGTAACCAGGTAATCTGATGAACTTGAAAGTGAAGCACACAGTATACTTTGGAACTAATATTACCATTAAATACTCAGTGAGTTAGTTCTCTTGGTGAGATTTCACATCTGAGATTACTCAAGTCTTCTCCTTGAAAAAATGTTTTTCAGCATTTTTTAAATTAAGTTGAACAAAAGTGTCCTTAATTCCAGGACCTATTGTAACAATATTGATTTTTAAAGTGATTAGAATTTCTCCTTCCAGTGATTATAGATAATATGGTAAAACCTGTGACTGTATTTCATAGTGAAACCACAGTATGGCATCTTCCAGCCCTTGAGTATACAGCACAAAGAGGTTCAAGAGTCCTGTCCACAGCAGGATGCACATCGTTTTTCCCATAAGGCTGCCACCAGCATTTGTGAGACTATGTTGAGATCTAGTTTAGCAAATTAAAATAGGTAGAAACTACTTGACAAAATAGAATGGCTTGTGTGATCTGACGGACGGCATGAGGCCTAATACAAATTTGTATAATGAGATATTGAAAAATATCACTTTTTAAAAAATCCAGGTGGACAGAAATAGATTTTTTTACTTCTTGACACTTAAGTAAACATGGCTGTGTTTGGGTTTTTTCTGGTTTGTTTTTTCTCGTATTCTCTTTCCATCTGTGTGCCTTCAATTTATGCACTCCCATTTCAGTGCTAATATTGTTGACAAACTGAAGAAAGTCCAATGGAAGATCAGTAAGAAAGAGAGGGACACAGGGCACGTGAAGTATGAGATGAGGGAGAAGAAAAGGTTGTGTGGCAGTCAAATACTAGCCTCCAGTTGCTTGAAGCGTGGTTGCGAAGATGGCAGAGCTGGACCATCCTCAGTGCCTGCAGATGGTAACGGCGAGCAATGGCCGCCCTTCTTCACCAGGGTGGTAATGCAGCATGGGGATAGGTTACTTCAAGTCAGTTGTGGAATTTCTGTCCTTGGAGTTTTTGAGATTCAGCCTAGGAAAAGCTCTAGATGATATGAGCTGTTGTTGGTGATACAGGAGGCTGGCCTCAAGACCTCCCAGAGGTCCCTTCCAACATTTCTGTGACTTCATGTGATAGCAAATGAGCTGTGCAGAACACTGTCATGCACATTAAAAAGCAGATTTTGTTTCAGCCTTTGTGCATTCTATCGCTAAACGGGTTTTCTGGCAAGCTATACAGCCTGAGAATAGCTGTCAGATGAGGAAAATATTGGCAATTGCTATACTTGGAAAGAGAAAAGTGTAAGAGTTGTTTTGACCTCACCTTTGAGGGCTCAGCCAAGATTTTTTGGAACAGAAGTTTGTTATCTTGGTGTAACTGAGGCTTGTTATTAACGTAAGAGGTAAAATTGTGGTTTTCTTCCTGCTTCTGGTGAACTTTTAGCCTTTCTTCTGCACTAGGAAGCACAAATGGTACCAGATAATATTTCTGAAGATTAATTTGAAGGAGCCTTTTCTGCTAAAGATAGCTATGTAGTTAGGGGCTACATGAATGAGTGACTCAGATCTAGTAGAACAATGGATGAGGCCAGACTTTCAAGGGCTGAGACACAGATCAGCATACTAGCATAAAGCAATTCAGTTTCTTCCTCAGGCTGTATGGCCTCTACTTGAGATTTATGGACTGCACTACCAATACATGCTTCAGTGATGCTTGATGGCAGCCTTGAATTGATGGAGAACCGTGAAATTGTCCCGATGCTTGCAAATAAATAAATAAATGCATGCTTCCTCTCTTGGTATGATATGAATCAAATCAATGATGTATTATGATCTTAACATGATTTCAAACAGATAGAGCGCATTGACAGATTCCTGGCCCCCGGAGGTCTGCGTCATCTGATGTTCTACTATCAAGACGTGGAGGTAATGGATACAGGTAAAGCAACCTAAATTCTCCCGCAACATGTTACAGTTGTGCTGAGCAAGTGCGCAAGGAAAATGCAAATAGTCCACTACATTTCCTGTTTTTTCTTTAGTTTTTCTTTTTTAAGTAATAGGGCAGTATCTACAACTACACGATAGAGGCATTGAAAGGACCTTAAGCCTGAGCCATTATTTAGAAGGAATAGAAAAACAAGTAAATGAATAGAAATGAAAGGCTTTTGATGCAAGAATGGCAAAACTAGATATTTCTTACTGTGCCATGAAGACTCTGAAGGCTGCATATTTTCTGTGGATAGTTCCATGAGGTGCCTCCAGGATACTGGGACTCGGAGATGCACAACTAATGACTAAACTGTTTGTGTAGAAAACTTTTGTTGGAATAAATAATCAGTGGGTCCTAATTGTTTCTTTTGTTTGAATCTGTAGAGTACTTTGGCCTTCCAGGAACAGGAATGAACTCTCATTTGACCAAGAAGAAGAAACTTAAACTATTTGTGACAGAGGGAAAAGAAGTTGCTTTAGCTGGTGTATGCGTTTTCTTCATTAGATCTAGTTTTTCCAAACCCATCACAACTGAGAATATCTATCAGGTAAGTCAGTGACTGCTCATCTCTGTACATAAGCTTGTTTAAAATTCATTCTTACATTGGGGTATTTGCTCTCAGCAAATAATTTGACATCTCTTGACATGGAGGAATGAATAAAAGGACACAGATGGATTAAATTAAACAGGACAAAAAGGGAGGGGAGTGGAAAAACAGACATTATCTTGTGGCAGCAACTTGAAGTAGATCATTGATACAAAAAAATGATGCTAAGGAAGAAAATTTAAGACAATCTGGAATGACAGAATAATTAGTCAATACCTAAATATCAAGGTGTTAAATTTCAATAAATTCTGGCAAACTCATTAGAAAAACAAAAATTATTTTACTTTTGAGAGTGTATATGTAAATTGTATATAACTAAGTTTTTACTGGTAAAAGACCCCTTGTATTGTGTCTCTTTTATAGGACGTAAATTTTAGTATGATGGATATAGGTCGAGATGGCTTATTAAAAAGTGTTGAGCAGTTGATATCAGAAATCTTCATTCCAGCCTTACAGACTATGGACCACGGCTGGGTTGAATCTCAGCAAGTTCCCAATATTAAGCAGGACTTCCTTCGTGCCCTTGAAGCATTTGTTAGTGTCCTGTCAGGAACTCAGCAAAGTCTGCTGGAAAAGGTAGTATGTTCCCATGGAAAATAGAAAATGAGATAGCTGTAGAATGTCTCTAGCTCTGGAGCTTTTGAATTAACTGCTGTTGTAGATTACTCATAAAAATTTCTTTTGTTAAACTGGAGAATAACCCAATATTTCTGTTTACTGTCATCAGTAACTTGTTATACTTTGATCTGCGGTTTTAACAGGTGCTTCTGCTCTTGTTTATTCTGGGGCCAGTTCTTTAGACCTATCAACTTCTTGACTCCCCAATGGCTGTGGTCACTCTTAAATATTGAATGTTTAATGTATGACAAGCTGTTGCTTCAACTGCTGGTTTCCACTCAGCTTTTGTGAAGGAAAGGGCATGAGAGCATAGCTGCTTGACTGGTTAATCCTCCAGATTCTGGAGTCCAGTTCTGGCTCAAACCAGTTTAATTTAGACTGAGATGGGAATAGGAAGTGAGATACCCCAAGCAGGCCAACCAGTTAGTCTATAAAGTTCCTAGATTACTTGTCATGAACATTCAGCATTTCTTTTTTTTTTTTAATTTTTAACTTGTGTTTTAGGTCAGCCTGAAGAAATGTGAAACATATGACCTGAAAACTCTAAGAGGACCTTCAGATTACTTGATGGTTGCTAACAGCACAGATGCTCTGGAAAAAATAGAAGTCTGCATGAAAGAATGGACCAAACAAATTGAACAGGTGATACATGGGACAAATGTGAAGTATGACATCTGCATCTTGGGAGATGAGTTTCATCCTGTTGGTGTTATAGCTACCTTTCTATCAATTTAGATGAGTTCAATCTCTTTATTTTAAAGTATTGTTGGTATGGTTTTTGTGCTTTTACTTCTCAGTGAGAATATTATTGAGAGCTTTTTCCATCTGCTAGTAAATACAGGATACACAGTTTGGGAAGCTTAGACCCGTCTTTGATAATCATCTATTGTTAAAAACAAAACAGTTAGTGGTTCCCAGCGGATATAATGAAAACAAAAAGAACACAGTAAATGAGTGAACACTATTCTCAGGGGCTACATTTGTACTTTGAAACATGTTATTTGCAGAAAATGTCTGTAACAGTGCTCCTGGAACAGAAGGAACAGTATCTCTTCTTTAACTTCGAAATAAAAGGACCGAGCAAAATTAAGTCTCATGTGACGTGGATGCTAAGTTAGGTAATTTATCAGAAGAGGTTAATACCAAGTGTTGAATGTAGAATTAATCCCTGCTATCTCTGCAGATAAAAAATATTAGCATCACTCACTAATATTACTGTATGATGAAAGGTTCTTGCAGAAAACGACCAGTTGAGAAAAGAAGCAGATGACCTTGGACCACGAGTAGAGCTTGACTACTGGAAAAAGAAATTGTCAAAATTCTACTCCCTTATGGAGCAGCTGAAGAGCCCAGATGTGAAGGCGGTACTGGGAGTACTCACTGCTGCTAAATCCAAACTGCTGAAGGTTTTTATTTTAAATTATGACAGATATAAAGAATAGAAATGCTCTTTATACCCTCGCTCATTTTGATAATGTATGTAACAATGCTGGTGGGGAAAACATTGAAACATCTTTGGCTTTTGTTTTCTTTTCCCTTCTCTGTTCCCTAGCTTGAGTAGATAAAGTTTAAATCTAGTTCAATTTATTGAGAAAGACTAGGAATCCCCTCAGTCTAAAGGCCAACAATGTACTGCATCCACATGGCTCAAAAGAAATAAATAGTTAAAAATATTTGGAAAGCTGATTATTAAATTAGAATATTGAATTAATGAACTGGATATTTAATGACAAAAAAAAAATCAATCCCCCCATTTTTAAGCCTCTTCTTTATGTTGTTGCAGTGCCTGTCAAATTGTTTCTGGGATCACAACTTTTTACATTTACATAACTAATTTAAAGTCCCATCACCAACAGAAAAATGAATAAATAAACCAAAAAATCTTGTCTCAGCAATACGAGATGTAGAACAAATACATAGTTACATATCCATCATTCATATATTTTAGAGCAGCTTGACTGGACACTACCACTGACTATTGAGCTGAGCAGTCTAAACTAACTGTACATTCACAGTCAAGTTACTGAAACAACGCAGTGGCACCCTCATCTTGGGTGAATATGTATAATTCTGATGTAATGGATCTGTGCTTTCAAATGTGTTCAGAAGCTAATGACAAACCAGAATGATTTCAAACCTTTTTTTTTTTTGAAATGCACTGTTTTATTTGTTTTTTCAACCTTCTGTTCTTAGAAGTGGCGAGCATTGGATATTCGCATCACAGACGCAGCAAATGAAGCTAAGGATAATGTGAAGTATCTATATTCTCTGGAAAAATATTATGACCCATTATATGACAGTGATCCCGTAAGCTGAACTTTTATATTCTTAACATAAATGTCTCGAGACAAGCAACGTGAATATATGCTGTAGGATTGGTTTGGAAACGAAACAGAGAAAATTTTACATATGCAACTCCCGTTTGAGATTTTGTGCAGTTGTGGTGAAAGTGGCTTAATGGGAATCTCTGGCTAGAGAATAAAGTACTTGTTATTTTCATACCATAGTATCTGTAGAGCTTTTGATATGATGAAGAAACTGGATTCTGTGCTATGGGAGAAAGTAAATTCCTTATAATAAAAAAAAAAAAAAAGGAAAAAAGAAGGAAAAAAAAAAGTAAACCTGGTGCTATGCTAAAGACAAAGTTCGATCTTTTGTCTTTGTGTTGGTGTTCAGGTCATGGTTAGACCAACATTTGTAGGGCAATTTTCAGTTTCTTGGGTTGGGAAAAGATAGCTAGGATTATGTAAATATTAAGACGTAATTATAAATCACCTTCTTATACTATAGTATGAGAATGCATAGGATGATGCAAGCATAATAAGTAATAAACAAAATCAGCCACCCTAATGTACAGGATTGGACGGAAGAGCCTCCCTCTCCCATTATCTGCTAAAATAGGTGGCAAATCATTGCTTTTATTAAAACTGGTTTTGCAACTGACTGTGTGTGTCCTGCTAGCCAAAGAAAATATAGCTACTAGCCATGAAGACTCAAAACTTTGACCCATCCTAGCTTCCTCTCTCTCCTCTGAAATTCTTCCCCAAACCAAATTGCTTTCAAGCAGTGCTCTGGGCAACCATGTTTGTTTCCGTTTACTGGGGGATATTAGAACAGTGTGTTCTTTCATTGTTTCCAGTCTGCTATTTGAGTTTCTCTATTGAAAGGTTGGCATGATACCCATAAAAACAGAGTGAAAGGGACTATGCTTGCTACCGGCACTGTGCAGAGTCTGTTGAACTGGCCTGCTTTGTGCTTCCAATGCGGGTTTTCCCCAAGGAGAAAGTGGTGCCTGCTTTGGAGATGTTTAGTTTTGCAATGGTGTAGCACTTGGGATGAAAGCTGTAGAGGCATGGAGTGTGAAGCCTTTCCCTTATTGATATTCTCCGGCACAATTTTGAGAATGAGTTTGTCAACAGAGAAAAACTGTTATTGCTTTGGAAATTCAGATGTGATGAAGAGCTGTCTGCAAAATCTTTGTCTGGTCTGGACTGAAGAAAGACTACTACACTTTTGAAATCACACTTTTTGTAAAAGTATTAAGTAGAAGGCATTTCTCTCGTACACAAAACTTACTGAAGACCACAGGTGTATGGAGAATTAAAATGGTGTGATGGTGTGACCTTGGCTATGCATCAAGCATTCTTTCAACCCCTATCCTCAACAGGATGAGATCAGAATACAGTATGAAAAAGCTCAGGTATTCTTCCAAGACAGGAACACTACTTATTATAATCAAGGGCAAAACAGACTTAACTTGGGGAAAAATGTCTTTATTGATGGTGAAAATACGTTTGGGTAGTGACAAACAAAATTAGAAATAAAGACCATATCTCTGCACCACCAGGCTCAGTTTCACCCCTTCCATCCCCCTTTCTCTTCCTTCTCTCTCCAAGTGGGGAAGGGGGTCTCTTTACATGCGAGCTTACATCAGGTTACAACCGAGCATATAAACATACTATTCACGAAGAAAAAAGTTCTTTTGAAGAGGCCTTTACTTCCACCAAATTTCACTCACTGATCAGAATTCTTCCAGCCAAGTCTCTAGTGAAAATTTTTCCCCAAAATTAAATTGTTGAGCTTGAGGAATGATGTAGGACAGGCAGCTCTGCAGGAGAGGCCCAGGCAGACAGGGACAGAAACCATTCTGAAGACCATGTTCATAATTAATGCTCCCGCATTCACTAATTAGGTGTTGTGCTAATGTGTGGTAACAGAGGTACTGAGCAGAGTTCAGACTGTGTGTTTCTTTCCAGGTATCCATGCTGGATGCTATTCCCGGACTCATAAATGCAATTAAAATGATTCAGAGTATCTCGCAGTATTACAACACTTCTGAAAAAATCTCCTCACTGTTCGTGAAGGTTGGTGCTCAGCGGGAAAGGAAATCTTTCCAGATTGTTTCCTGTGTTGTTCCTGAGTGCAAGAGAAAACACAAAGGAATCAAGCAATTGGAGAGGCAGCACTTTGGTCACTTTAATGCTGCTATTTGAATGTATAGAGAACTGGAAACAGTGACAAACTACTTCAAATTTAGGACTTTTTACTGCCTGTGATTTGGAGTTGTAGGAATATTTTCAGACTTAAATCTCACCCCTGAGGTGAATAGAGTACCTTTTTTTGACGAGTTTTGCCTGTTATGAATGGGTTTTTTTGCAGAACCAAGTACGTTAAATTCATATTCCCCTAAAACCTCCACATTTGCATGAAGAAGGAAATGGAGTTGAAGGACAACCCATTCTTTAACATTTGTCCTTTCGTGTGCTCTTGATTTTATCTTTGCCTTCAGAAGAGACAAAGTCTTATGACTTTGGTCATGAGATGCTATTTCAAGGTTGGTACAAGATGTGTAGGTTTAGGATGAGCATAGTTAATCAAGAACATTTTCATTATGTCGTGTTCTGGAGGCTGGGTGTTGCAAGGAGGACAGGCTGTCAATGTGGCTGGTATTTGGTATCGCTATTTTTCAGGCTTTAGGCCAGTAGAGTCAGAGGAATGGGATGAGACTGAGAGAATGGCAAGACCTGCTTTGTCTTGAAATGCTGTTTTTTTCACAAAGTTAAAACTGCTTTTAGGTGACCAATCAGATGATCATAGCGTGTAAATCTTACATTGCAAACAAAGGCACGGCCACCATCTGGGATCAACCACAGGAGAGAGTTATGGAAAAGCTACAAGCAGCTATTAGACTTAAACAGGTAGGTGGGAAGAACGAATGGAAAATGGATTATAAGGTGATATTTGGGAGGGCAGGAACAGGAAAACTGTATTGTATATGAGAAAACTATTATAGTGAAGAGAAATGAAGCAACTGAAAAATATCCTTTGGAACTGGAATGCTTATATCAGAGCTAACCAAGGAATTTAGTGTGTTGATCTTCTGGAAACATAATTTTGATGCTTAGTCTATCTTAATTATGCTTAGGCTATCTTAACTACGTTTATAAGAGAATTGCTTGGATTTTCATGCCTGTGTTTCTTTAGGTAGTTTCTTCTCACATCATATGGAGGGATATGAAATAGAACTTAAAACAAGGACATTTACTGAACTGAATATATTCCAAAGATGTGTGGATAAGTTATACATTTAGAAAGGGCAATTTAGTGAACTGAGAAAAATTCAGCTGTTCAATTTGCCCTGACTTGTTAGGAACATAGTATTTTTTTTTTTTAATACACTTCCATGATAAGTTTTTAATTTTGTTTTTCTTTTTGCCTTTTTTTTCCCCCCTTAGAGCATAGTATTATAGATAATTTATCTTGGAACGCTTCTCAGCAGGTATCTAGTTCAACCTTCTGCTCAAAGCCAAAGCAGGGGCAGCTAAGAGATCAAACTTGCTTTCCCAATCCTTTTCCAGTCCTGTTTTGAAGTTCTTCAGGGATGGACAGATTGCACAGCCCTTTTGGGCAGCTTCTTTCACTGTTCAACTGTCCTTGGGATGAAAGGTTCTCTCCTTACATCCAGTCAGAACCTCATCCACTTCATTTTATATCCTTTGCCTCTTGGCTTCTGCCCATGTGGTACTGTGAAGAAGAGCCTGACTGTGTCTTTAGTAACCTCTCCGTACATATGGGGAGCATCATACACGCTTTGTCCATCTCTTTTTTTTTGTTTCGTTCCTAATATGTGCTTGGAATACTAGAGCTTTATCCTAACACCCCATGAAGTAACAAATCGTGCTTAGTTCTAGCACAAACTAGTGTAAATTTGTACAACATCTTACCATCAGCAACGAGCACTAAATTTGTATTTTTCTACAAAGATACATCAAATTGTCCAGTTGCTGCATGAAAATACGTTGAAAAATCAGGTTTTTATTTGAATATTATTAGTTCCAGAAGTGTTCAGAAATTCAATAGATTAAAACTTACAATCTGAATCACTAACAACTTCAGAAAATCTGGACTCCAAGTGGAGTTAGGAAGATCTGGACCCTTTGTATTGGTATCTCCAAGTGGGGTTATTCACACATAGATGGAATAAAAAGAATGAACATTTTATTATGAAGAAAACTACTATTGAAAGAAACCATTTCAAGCAAATCTCTTGACTATGTACTCTGACTTTGGGAGGAATTTAGCATGTTTGGAGTAAGGTTTGTGCCCAGTTATGAATGCAGAATGAAAAGTGGGAGCTGCTATGGAGCAGTGTTAAAACTTCAGAAAAGGTTTTGTTCTTGAAAGTGATTTTTGAACTGTGATTACTCAGTAAAACTGCTTAGCATGTAAACATTTTCAGTCTCTGGAAGCTGAAATCTGAGTTGTCATCTTGGTTATTCAGGAAACACATCAAGCCCGGCTGTGAAATGGAGGGAACAGAATTTCACTCTAGCTAAGGATATGTACAAATATATATATGTGCGGTTTAGTCATTTGATAAAGTGTGTAATCCTGTAACAGTGTGCTGGATTCGTTTTCAGAAGCAAATTCTGTTACTGTCTTTATTGTGTTCATGGTTGTTTATTGATGAAACTTCTACTTGCTATCAGATTAGGATAATACCTGTCTGTGTAAATTTTGTCCTCGCTAAAGACAGTGCCTTGTGTTACATGTTTGACATTCTTTTAAATTCTTTCTTTTAAGGAGTATCAAAATTGCTTCCACAAGATAAAAGAGAATTTGGAAAAAAATCCAGATGAAGGACAATTTGATTTTAGTGAGATGTATATATTTGGAAAATTTGAAGCCTTTCATCGTCGTCTGCTAAAGATAATAGATGTTTTCAATACTATGAAAACCTACTCAGTTCTACAGGAATCTAAGATAGAGGGATTGGAAGGAATGATCGCAAAATATCAGGTGCACATTAAATTTTGTATATTGTGTCAATCTAACTTGAACCTTAAAAAGAAAATTATCACAAATAGAGAAGGGTTTATTGAGAAAAATTAACTCCTTAATTTTGCTAAAATTACTGGGTAATAGCAATGTAAATATGTGATTACTGGGGAAATGAGCAGACAAGAGAAAAGAAAATGTGCAAGTGGAGATGAGGAAGAAGTATGCTAAAATCAAAGCTGATTGAAAAAAGCAACAGAGTGGGGCAACTCTGTAACAGGAGTAATTGGAGCATGGTTTTGTGCTATGACCAGAAGAAAAAGTGAGAAGTGCTACATTTCTGTCTCTACAAATGTTGGGCTAGCTATGAGTGCCCCTTTGCTTGTTAGTATTACTAAGCATTTTTCTTTCCTGTTTTTTTTTTTTTAAAGAGAAGTGTGACTTGAACAGCAAGGAGGTCTTCTAAGAATATAAATATGTTAAAACATATTATTTTCCTTCCTTCTTTCTCAGATAGCTTTCTTTTCTACCAAATGGAGTCTTCCCTGCTTTTACTGAGCCTGAGTTAGCTTACTTTTTTGTGTAACTTTATTAGTGTAGTATCATAATTATGGCACTCATAAATATTAAAATAAATCAGAAGTATTCAACGTGTCGACTTTTTAGACAGCTTTTTGAGAGTGGCTGTCCAGGCAAATATGACATTCTAGTTTGCTTCACTCTGTCCTTTGCCTTTTTGTTATAGTCAGGAGTCAGTAAGTTTGCTTTAGTTAAATAACTATAGTGTAAAATATGAGCATTCCATGGTCCTTCCTGGTACAATTTACTCCCTCTGTAGTCTGGGGTTTTGATTCCTTGAATATGTCCTTGACAGTAGCCAGTTTTCTACTTTGTTCTGTTCTACAGTCTTCTGAGAGTTAGCCGGTGTTGCAGTTTGTGGTGGCTTGCCTGCGGTGGTATGGCAGCCACACGCAGGATGGCCGGAGAGCATCTCCGCCCAAGCCCGGGTCAGCGCTCCTGTGCCCCAACCTCCCCTCTGCAGGCTGGTCACTGTGCTGTCCCTGGCTGGGGGGGCCATAGGCCAGCTCAGGTTTTGTCTGCTCCTGCAACACGGGGGCAGCAAAGGAGGCGAGAAGATGGTCTCCGGATGGTGACCTCAGGAGATCTTTATTCACACGGTGACCAGAGGCAAAGACAAGAAATGTGGAGGGGTCTCGGGTTTTCTATAGGGGTGGGGGGCAGACAGAGCACACATGCCAGTGGTTTCAGGGCACAGGGCTGGTACATGGGCGGAGTTGGGGTACAGGGGCCAACAGGGAGAATCGGAGGGAGTGGCCAAGACCAGGGGCAGGAGAGGCAGGACACTGTGGGAAAGGGCAGACACATAAGGAAGAAAGAGGTGGGGACACGCATTGCTTTTTGGGGGAGGAGATTGCAGCTTCTAGGCCACGTCCAGCCAGGGCACAGCTGGAAGGATAGCTCTTGGTCCAAGACGCTTCCATGTAGGCAGGACAGGTGTGGACTGCTCTAAATTTTGCTTCCAAGAGCTGGTCTCTGAAGCTGTGCCAGCAGGCTTCTCAGCAACCCAGGTTGCTGAGAATTTTGGGATCGTGCAACGACAGTACTATTTTGGTAGGCTGGTACACAGGAATCTCATTTGCTTGGGGCATTTGTGTTGGAAAAGCTGCCTGTGACCATTAGCCCAGGATATGATGCAAACTCTCTATAGATACACCTCATTATCCATTGCAGCACCCAAATCCTTAAATAGAATTTTGTGTAAGACCCAGCTTCTGTAAAGTCAATTGCATTTGGGCATGAGGAATGCTTAGGTAAAAAATGCTACACGGAAGTTTCTGGGTAGTTTGTATAAAGGGCAGAAAAGTGATCACACTTCTTTTTAATGGTGACAAAATTGAGGTATTGAAGTATTTGACATGGATCATAGCTATAGTTAGTTATGTGACTGATAATGTCTTGAAAATTTTTTTACAATAGGAATTTACTATTTCTTTGTTCTTTATGCTTTAACACTTAGTCCCTATTTAGGATTTGGTTGTTGTTAGAGGAAAAGGTGGATTTTTTTTTTTACAGCAATGCAATGAAACTGAATTTCAGTTGACTTACGATAAAATGGTGGAAGTCAGCTGAGCTGAAAATGTGCTGAGTTTCACAGCTACACTGTGCCTAACTACTAGGATGTTGAACAGTAGTTTAGAAATCCTTTATCTGTGTGTGCAGCTCAAGGGAGGTGCTGATTAAGGTATACTTTCATGTGTGTGGACAGCAGCTGTGTAAGAGAAGCCAGGAATACTAAGTTGTGGGCTGGTGATGTGCTGTATTTTGCTATGCCTTTTGAACAGTCTGTTTACATATGGAATCAGTTGTTTAAAGGACATGGAAAATAATAACATGAAAATATTTTTCTGTGTTGAACTTTGTTTTGAGTAGAAATGAACATCTGCATGACAGAATGTCTAATGAGTAACAAATGTCTTTGATGAAAAACAAGAATCTGAGTTTTCTGTCTGTTCTAATTGACTTCAAACAGAAATAAATAACATAAATGATATTTGAATGGACATTACAGTAACTTAATTCCTGCAAATATTTCATTTAATTGGTTTGCTTATATTGCTCAGCAAGTACTGGGAACTAATAGCAAAGGTAAAATGTGAATGTGCACAGCCTGTTATGCTAAATATTTGGTGTGATAAGTCTTCTTGATAAGACATTTTTTGGTAATAGTTTTGTTTTTTCTGTGAAACTGTTTAGAGCATTGTTGACAACATGAAGAATAAGGATTATGATTTCTTGGAACAACGGAGGACTGATTTTGACCAAGACTATGAAGAGTTTTGCAGAGACATAAACGATCTTCATGTAGGTTTTACGATACAAACAGGAATTTAATTTACTGATGAATCCTTTTTATCCTCTCTGAGTTACCACCAAAAAAATTATGCAAATCTCAAAGCTTGTATTCTGAAATTGAAAACTTATTCCAATATATTTGTACTTTAAAGCATCCATTTACTATCTTTCAGACCAGTTTCATGGAATATGCCATTGAGGGCCTCCAACAAAAGGATTTTTCATTACTGTGTGCTGGCAAGAATAACACAAAAATGAGTGCGTTCATTGAGTGAATGGGAGAGTAGTACAAATAAGTCAGATAATTAACTTTCCCATAATTCTGAAATCACAAGCTGGTGAAAGGAAAGGGTATCTGCAGAAGAAAAAAAAAAAGAATGCTTGTCTTGCTTTAGCTGCCAAAGATGTAAGCAAGCATTCTTTGAGGCCTCTCAGCATGGTGAAACATTGGAGGGTTTTATTGGTTGCACAGCTACAGAGGGAACTTGGACAGAAAATGCCTTGAAAGTTGGCTGTGTTTTGTTTAATTATTGTGGGAAGGAAGAAAGGGAAAAATAATGCTTGTTGAGATTAGTTTCACATAAACCAATTATCTTCTAATATAGTGTGTGATAAATCCTGTCAAATAATACCTGGCATATTTGAGTTGTGTTCCTTACGGACTTCTCTGATGTAGAATTATTTACTTTTCTTCAGGATCAATTAAGGAGTTTCATGGACATCACCTTTGAAAGTGTTCTGAACACTGAAAGGGCATTGAGTATGTTGCAGAGATTTGAAAGGTAATATGTCCTATTTAGATTGCTAAAACTCTGCCAGGCAATGGAAATAAGACATTGAGGATGGTGNGGGGGGGGGAGCAGAGCAGGAGGCGTTTTCTTAAACACAAGCAAAACCAACTCAACCTTTTCACACTCAACTGTTCAGTCTGTTAAGGGTTGTCTTCTCAGTAGCTTGAATGAATGAAACCCAGATTTTTTTGTATCAGAAAATGCAAAATATAAGTGGACTTTGAACTTTATCTTTCAAAATCAGCCTGAGTAGAGGAATACTTTGTCTGTTAGCATATTTGCCTTAGCTTTATGCTTGAACAATGACATTAATTTGTTAGCACAATGCAGTTAGAAGTGAGTAAAATGCTTTTATTAAAAAACAGTGAAATTTGTCTTTATAAATTAACATTGTTGCAAAACAGCCTCACTCTTTATTCTGTCAGTTGTTGTATTATAATCTGTTTAACAGAATAGACAGCCTAGTGGTGAATCGGTTACAGTTTGCTGCACATAATTTCAGCCCAGTGTTTGAAAACAGTGACAAAATAGAAAATGTGTAGGCTTACTTGGAAACTTTTATCATCTGGTCTAAATCTTGGTTGCTTGGAATCAGGTTGTGGCAGCATTTGTTCAAGCTGAAAATGCTGCTGCTAAAGGCGTTATTTTCTAAAGCATGCAAGGGAATCTGGAACGGCTGTGTTTTCCAGCAATGCATTAGAAGGATTTCAGAAGTGTTGAAGGAATTTTTTCGTGGTTATTATTTTTTCTAAGCAGATTGCAGATCCCAAACCTTGGCATTGATGAAAAGTATCAGAAAATATTTCAAAACTATGGCCATGACATAGAAACTGTCTGTAAGACCTACACTAGGCACAAGAAGGACCCTCCGCTGGCTCGTAATCTGCCTCCGATAGCTGGTAAGATCTTGTGGGCACGCCACCTATTCCATAGGATCAAGGAGCCCATGGAGACTTTCCAGAGACACCCAACAGTTCTGCAGACACCGGATGGCAAGCGCATAATCCGCAACTACAACAAAGTAGCAAAAGTTCTTATGAAATTTGAGGTGATCTACCACAGGGAATGGCTTCGGCAGGTAAGCCAGCTGATTTTGATTAAGGTATTCCTTAAAGAAAAAATTAAAAAATGGTGGAATCCCTGGTTAATAGCAGTAATCAGGTTATCCTTAACTCTAGACTTATGATGATGCTCAAGTGAGGGACTGAATGAGGCAAGGTACTTTAAAGATAATTCTTCCTGTTAGAAAAACAGGGCCTGTAGTACCTGTAGCTGAATTTAGGAACAACTGAAAGACCTTCATTAAAACTAAGAAGTTAGAAAGAAAAATATTTCTTATGGAAATCTATAATGAATATCCAGTGGTAGGCATAGCTGCCCCTCTGTCTCAGCCATATTCTTCTGACTCTGGTGCAAGATCACCATGTGTGGGGAGAGGAGTTTTGTCATCTGGTGTGGATTTGGTGAAAGCAGACACCTTAAGGTGAAAGGTTTCCTCTACTCTGAACAATACGAACTTTATTTTGAGTGATAATCCATGGGTACACTCTGTAAATATACATGTAAAAATCATCCAGTCTGAAGAGATAGTAGCATACTCAGTGCACAAGTGGGCTTTGAGCCTGTTGTGGGTTAGCTCTGATAGGCAGCTAAGCACCACACAAATGCTCCTTCACTTCCCCCCATGCACCCTCAGTAAGACAAGGAAGAGGAAAGGAAAAGCAAAAGCAGGAAAACTTGTGGGTCAAGTTGTTTAGATAGTGAAGGAGAAGTGGAAGAAGAAAGAAAGGGAGAAAGAAAGAAAATAAAAGAAAATGCTGCAGAGGCAATCTCTCACTATTTCCGATGGGTCAAACAATGTCTAACCAATTCCAGAGCAGAGGGTGGCTAACCCCTTCAGCCCCTGCCTTTCCCTTTTTATTGCTGAGCATGATGTTATATGGCATGGAATATCCCTTTGCTTATTTTGTAACATCCTTTTGTTATTTCATGACATCTGCCTGGTTTTATCCCCTCACAGCCTCTTTTGCACCCTTCATCTCCACTCCCAACCCCCACTCTATTCACTGCATGGACAGAGTGAGAACAAGAAAAGGCCTTGATGCTGTGCAAGCACTGTTCAACGGAAACATTAGTGTGTTATCAGCTTTGTTTTGATAACAAATCTGATGACACCATACAAGCTGCTATGAAGAAAATTAAATGCAGTCAGAGAAAATTAACCCAGTCAGAACCAGCACAAAGTAATTTCATTTCCTATTGACCATTTTGGAAAGCATGTGTGTGAGGGAAGGGGCAGGTTGGGCCATGCCCTGGCGAGGCAGTGCACTGTCCCACACCCCACCCCTAGAGACTGTATCCCAGCCCCACAGTGGCTGCCAATCTCTGGCACACCAGAGGCACTGATCCATACCTGCCTCTGGAGCCCCTAAACCAGCTCCTGAGTGGCCAAATGGTTGGAACTCCCACCTGGGGGAATGGCCTAGGAAGGCCAAGGGGTATTTAAGGTCGAACATAAGGTTATCTGATGTCTTGGTCAAAATCTAGTGATCAGATTTTCTGACGTGTACCATGCCTTGATGGAGCAGTCAAATAGATTCGCCTTTCATCTCTTGTAAAATAACTATAACATCCCAGGCATCTCCCCTGAACTGGTGCCTTCCCTTACAAGGTCTGAACGACCTGTGATCTGATTCTGATCTGTAATAAAACAACCTGTCTAGTTTCTCCTACAGCAGAGTCAAATCACACTTGGCAGCTATTTAAAGTTACTGAGTGCCCTCCAAACTTATACTCATTAGGTTGGAACAAAGGGAGGTGGATTTGGACAAAAGTTCAAGTTTGAAACATACACACATGCCTTGGAAATACATGGAAAGTATATCCACTTTAACATACATGCACTCGTCTACTGGGTGTGGCAAAAAAATGGGACTGCTGCTCGTTAGTCTCTTCTCTCAAGGCAGGAACAGTGCACACGGGTGCGGACGTGAGTGTCACAGAACACAAGGTGGAGCTCCTGCTCTACTCCTGAACAAAAGAAAAACGCGAGGGGGGCAAGTGTCCTGTTGGGAATACAAATGGAACACAGTAGGGCTGTAGCTCCTACTAGTTTTTATTCTTCTGTACAATGCAAATGTTAAGCTTAGTGTCACTTTCTGAGATTTCCGAAAATTTTTTCCCCTCTTTTTTCTGCTTGTTACTGGGTGATTACCATCTTATTAATCCAGTTTTTTTTTTTTTAATAGCATAAGATTTATGGCTTTTTTTTTTTTTTTTTGCTATAGCAAATGATGTTCAACTTAGACATATTAAAATAATAAATTTCCTGTAAGCGTAAAAGTTACTATAATTATCTGGCAGTGTAAGATCTGTGCCTTCAATGTACCCCTTATTTCCATTACCAATTTATATTACCTTAACAATGCAAACTGCATGAGAAGAAAACATAAATGGGAGAGGAAGACTTGATAGTGCGAATAATGAGTATGAAGCTCAAAAATGAGTGCAGTAAGATTTGCTGTTGAACTTTACAGAAAAAACTCAGCCTCTATTTAAGGCAGTAGTGCTTTTTTTTTTTTTTTGAAGACTGATGATAGTGGATAGAGCATGACAGTGTCATTGACAAAACTTGGTTAGATTTCTTGAAAAATGCTCTGTAAAATGTCTTGATAGTACATGATACTGCTGAAGCAAGCAGTATACTCCACTATATTTTAGACATTGAAAGGTGGTGCAAATTTTCTGTGTTCTATAAAAAAAAAGGCGCACTGAAAAATATCAATAGGTTAGGAAACTATTGCCTAGAAATAAGCTCCATCTCAATGTAATGTGATACTTGAAATTTGAGGACTAAATAAAGAACAATAAAATTATGTCAACAAAAGGACAGCTGGAAAGTAGGAATAGCAGCAAAATTTTTAATAGAGGAAAAATTTGCCTGTCTAAGGCAGGATTGCTTCTTTGTGTCAGCCAAATTTTCAATGTGTGGTGGTCTAAGGAAAGATCTTCTTTCTAATCGCACGCAGAACAAATGGTCTTGTAGTATTTAAATAAGGCAGTTAAACCAATTGTGTGATTAGGCTTTCCTTTTAAGAATAAAATAAAAAAATCTCTAATAAACATTAATTTTAGTATTTTAAAAGATTTGCCTGGAGGTTGGATATAATTGGCAGTATCATTAAGATTGGAATGTGGTGTATATTTTACATGTTGGAAAACAAGTGAAAGGAGAAATGGGGATAAGTTTATTCAAAAGATATATGGAGAGGTTATCCAAGAATACTTTAATTCATCGAGGAGGTTGTGTGCAGCCTTATTGCAGAATGTGCAATAAGTTCTAAGGAGATAAGAGCTAAGATATAAGATGGTTGAAGCAAGAAAATCTATGGCTCTGGTTTGATTTTGGAATGTGAAATGCAGCTTATAACATGCAAGACCCAACAGAAAAATATCTGTCAGATAAATAGCAATTTGATTGTTAAGCACTTGGGTACATACAGACTGTGTTAATAAATTTTTGTTTTGGATTCATATACCATATCAATCTTTGTCAGCAGTACTTTATTTTAGTATCTGCCAAAAGTGATATGTATATCCAAACCAAAGTATTTTGTTGTAGTGGCTTGTGTGATGAGGAATGATGACTTTGTTTCCTGCAGATTGAATTAACTAAAAGAGGACTTCAAGCAACTCTCTTGGTAAAAGCTCCAGAAACAGGAGAATTATTTGTGAATTTTGACCCTCAAATATTAACTTTAATCAGAGAAACACATTGCATGGCTCACATGTGCCTTGAAATTCCACCATTTGCAAGTGTTATTCAACAGCAGAGAGACTGGTACAAGAAGATTGTCAACAATTTGCATGTGGGTTTATTTTAGTTATTATATGTATGTGTACTGTACATTAAGATGCCTGGGTTCTATGCATATAGAAGAGAAAAAATGAAGATCAATGACTGTGCACTAAGAAAACATTTGCAAATCTATGTTTTTTATTTGTATGACTGTCTTGAGGCACTTAAAATATATTTCTTGGCTTTATGTTTTGTGTGAAGCTACTTCACAGATGGGTTTGGGGAAGCTCTGCAGAGTCTGGGACAGAGATGAGGATGGGGAGGAAAGGAGGCTTACAGATGCCTCGTGCTGTTGCTTGCTTTCTAAATGATAAGCAATTTATCTCTCATCCAATAATGAAGCCAACATTGGACAGCATTTGTTTTGAGAGGATAACTGTGAGGGAGAAACAGTGGTTTGCCTTTAAAAAGTGTAAAGCATGCAGCAAGCAGCAGCTTTTTTTTTCCGGTGATGGTGTTTTACACAGATGTCTGTGGAATAGTTTAGAAAAGAGACTCTGGAACTTCCCTTTCTCTAGTCTTTTAAATCCTTCGGATCATTTTATCTGCCTATGAACAGACAAGATTCTCAATGACTCAAGATAGGGATTCAAAGATGGGTGTCCAGAAACCTATAGCTTTAAAGGACTATTTGATTCTGAAATGAAAAAAAAAAACCAAACATATGTCATAGAGTCTTTATGACTTTAAGTCATAATGTTATTGCCAAACATGTGAAACTAGATCAGTGGGCTAAGGAGGCATTAGAAAGAAAATAGTATATATTAAAGTTCTGGTAAGGCTGATCTTACTATAACTGCTGGAAAGTTCACTTTTTTTTCATTGGGCTTTTTGTCCTCTCTAACACTCATTTACAGACTGAAATTTGGAAGATTTTTCTGTCATGTGGTTTAAGCCCAGTAGGGAGCCAAGCATTGCACAGTTGCTCCCTTACTCTGCCCCTTGGAATGGGGGAGAGAATCTGAAGGTTAAAATATAAAACATGTGAATTGAGATGAAGACAATTTAATGGGGAAGATAAAAACTGCATGCACAAGGAAAATAAAATAAGGAATTATTCTGGGAAAACAAGGCAGTATCACAGCTACTTGGGAAGACAAACACCATAGTTCTGAGTGTCCCACTCCCTCCTTCTTCCTCCAGCTTTCATTTTTAAGCATGATGCCATAGGTATGAGATCCCATTAATCAGCTGGGGTCCTGGCTGCGTTCCTTCCCAGCTTCTTGTGTGTCCCCAGTCACCAGCAGGGTAGTGTGGGAAGCAGAAAAGGACTCCATGCTGTACCAGCACTGTTTAGCAATACCTAAAATATCATTGTGTTAGCAACACAGCTGTGGTCACTAATCTAAAACACGGCATCATGTGAGCCATTGAGAAAGAAATTAGCTCCATCACAACAGCAGTGCAAATAAAGATTGATTTCTGTGTGAAGCAGTACTTCACAAAGAGCAACAAATACATATAGTGGTATAAAGAGCAACAAATAGTCAACTTCTGTCAAAAATAATGAAAACCTTTCTCAAGCAATTAATTATAACTTCTTAAGAATTTCAGTGATGTACATACAGATGAATTTTCTTAGTTTAAGTGATGGTAAATATGTGTATATGAAGACGTTCAAATTAATGTGAATTAACTAATGTCTTCATTCTCTATTTATTTCAGGTGATGTTGGCAGAATACAAAAGGATTAAACTGAAAATACAACACCCTTTTGAACAGCTGATGGCTCCTCGATTACTAAATGTAGATGATGCTATCCAGCCAGGTCTTATGTTACTGAACTGGACATCCTTGAATATTGAGAAGTATATTAATACAGTTTTTTCTAAGCTAGGTAGGGTACTTGCCTCCTTCCATTAACTTCTGGTTATTTTTTCTATAAAAATGGAAGTTATTTTATGAGATTACAATTCTTTACGTGATTTGCAGTGAATTGATTTATACATAAAAGATATCAGAATTTTCACCTGTCCCGTATTTCATGAAACATTTGTTTTATAACACCACCTTCTTTTTGTCTTGTATGTTCATGAAATTTATAGTAATGTATATGTTAGGCAGTTGGGATTACACCAAACATAAAGTGCTGTGCAAAAAGTCGAGTGTATTCTGAATTCAAATAATTATACCTACTTTTTGAAAGAGCTCCTAGGTTTCAGATTTTTCCTAGTCCTGCTTTTTGTTTCTATAATGTACAAGCAGGGAATTCTCAGGGAATATTTCACCGACCCAGCTGGCACTGTCATTGCTCAATAGCATTTCATATTAATATTTTTTTTTAAATATCAATCTCTTTAAATCTAATGTACGCACATCTTGGACAACAGCTTTAGAAAACAGATGAGCTTGTAGTCTTTTCAAAAGATTATCACAAGGTTGTACTGAGATGCATTTTTTTTTTCTGAAGATACCAAATTCCTTTTTCTTAGCTTAATTAATACAGCAAACAGATTTTGTTTTTTGAAATTGCGTAAGTAGTTATAGTGGAAATTTTCTTCAGTTGAAATGGCAAAATAAAGTGCATTTTGGATGCTAGCCTGACATTATGCTCAATTTAATTTTGAATAATACAAGTAGTTTGAGTCTGGAACAGGCACCTTGCTGGTATTTCAGCTTCAGCATTGAGACCAGGTTGCTATTAAACTTTGAAAATTCTAGTGATTGTTTTCTGTTAACTATTGTTTGGCTTCTAGCATTTGTTTGAAGCATGGAGATTTTATTTGCTGAAAGTTTCTGTTGCTAGTAGGTTCTCCAAGTTGTTACTAGTTCAAGCTATAGGAGAAGGTGAAATATTGTTGGCCCTCAATTAAATATTAATGTCTTCATGCTTGAAATATGTATCTTTTAAGTTAATCTTGTATATATTTAGAATATATATTTTATATAAAAAGCTATAAGATATATTTGTACAATAGATCATATTTATATAATATTATGGTTATCTTTTAGCATGTAGATAGTATATGATAGGTAAGCATGTGTTATGCAAAAAGTTAATTATTTTTCTTGTGGTGAAGCTTGTCATAGAAGTTTAGATGTTTGAAGTAAATTGGTTAAGGTGTAAAATTCATATACAATTGAATATGATAGTTTTTTGGAGTAAAAGTTTAAATGGACTCTGCAAAGGCTATTGATTCAAACTTCTAAGCTTGTCTTGCATCTTCTGTTTTCTGCAAAAGCTGGGCTGGAGTCATTGCTTGATCGAGTGAATGACTTGGTTGAATTCCGTATTGATGCTGTCCTTCAAGAAATGAATAGAGTGCCACTCTGTATGTTGCCAGAAGATGAACCACAGAGCTGTGAGGAATTTCTTCAAAAGACTAAGGTTAGTAGATAAAAGTTTCATGAAGGAGAGATTGATGACTTTAAGATATTTTTCTTTTTCATGAGATAAAAAATTCTGAATGCAGAATTTATGAAGCGTGCATGGGATACAAATGGAAATCCCCACTTGTTTGGCTGGGACCTTAGAAAGGAACAAAAGTAGCAAATGCAAAGGGATCTGAGCTGAGGTGTTCTTTTCCATTCATTATTAATGTCAATATGATTTTTTTTAATGTTTTCATATCACTCAAAAATTTTACCTCTGCGATAGTATTTTTTTTTTGTCGCTATTCCTGTTTAAATAAGAGAATTCTCCAGCAGTTGCCTGAGGAGGGCAAATACTATGGAAAGGATTGTGTAGTGACTATCTCAAACTCTCCTGAGTTGGTAATGGGATGTGTAAAATATATGCAGAAGTATTTGAGTGAAGGTGTTCTGGGAAAAGCCCCTTCCTTCATCCCATCAAAATAATTTTATGTTGAGGGTAATTAACCATAAACATGTAAATTATTAGTTAGAAAGCTGATTAAGGTCATAATTAAATTGAATGTCAGAATAATTTTGTGAGGCAATAGTAAGGTATTCTTGCATTTTAGGTTATAATGTCTGATGTGTTTTCTCCTTAAATAAACTTTGGTTTGATAAAGACTGTAGAAAATCAAGTAGATAATCCCCATTCCTTTTCCCTTGCAGCAGTAAGTATTAAAAATGAAAGTTTTAATTATCTTAGTGTATTTAACTCTTTGGCCTTTTCTCTTTTGGCCATTGTAACAGCTCATCTTGTTGTTAAATACAGAGTAAAATTTAAAATAATATTGTATGGAATCAGTAGTAGTTTGTAAGCTTCACAATCCATAATCGTTTTTGTTGATCCTTCTGCTACCTTCCTGATTGGGCAAGTAGTAAAATGTATATTTGCAAAGGTAAAAATATGTGCAAGTGAGAACAAAAACCCCTCTGCACTGTATGATAGCTTGAAAACTTGAACAGCTACACAGCAATTACGCACGCACACAGCAATTACAACAGCCAATTGATTTGAGTTAGCAGAGTAAGTGGTATACAAACCCCAGTTATGGGTACAATGAGACTAGTAACAGTTTGTAAGCTTATTGTAATTCTTAATTAGAGGGGACTAGAAATAACTTCTGTCATTTAATAGGTGTCTTTAAATTTCTAAAGAAATTGCTGCAACAAAAATAATTACCCAGTGGAAAAATCCCAGAGTACTTTGTTTAGTGGTTGGTGTGATATTGCAAGTCAGATCTGCCTTCACTCTCAACTCAACAGAATCTTTAGGAAGGCCAAAGATTATGTCTTTAAATTTGCAAATGGCTGAATATTTACAATAATGTTTGATTAAACAAAAGCAGTCATATTTGTTTAAGCTGAATGAAATATAAGACAACAAAGAAGAAAAAAATTAAAAGGCCATTATAGGTAAAAATTATAGTTAGCTGAAGCATACTTGATTGATTTTTTATAAGTATAGGAGAAAAACAATGCACAATACTGTAATAGACTTCTGAATTTTATTTAATCTCATTCTTTGATTTCTTATCTCTCCAGTTGATATTTTTTATGTTTATTCTAACAATAAATACAGCTTGTATAGATTTTATCTTCTATTTGGCTGTAAAAAGGAAATACGATTGGCTAATACTCATTATGGAACAGCCAATTAACGCAAAATGGCGATGATTAAAAGAAGTGTTGAATATCCCATGTCTACATTGGAAAGTTAAGAAAATTAGGAAGCGCTTGCTTTTTGGGAGCCTTTTAGTGGAACTAGGCTTTCTAAACATTGGTTCATGACTTTAACTACGGATAAACCACGTGATTTGAGAAAGAAGGCAAAGCAATGTTGAAAGACATTTATGACATCTTGTCAATACTTAATAGTTTGAAACAAACAAATTTAAAATTAATGTTGTATATAGATCTGTTTCTTCACAAATCTTAGGCCTTGACATTTGTGTTAATAAAGGCTGCTATGACTGTGAAATTGACATGAGAATTGTGACAGTAAGAGCATATCTTTGTTTTGGTTTGATAACAGGAGCTCTGTGTAAAAGGTTCTCGGACTTTACACTTAAAAAGCTCACTGGTGGAAGCCGCTGCTAATGATCTGATTGACATGTTACTTGACACCAAGGATCAGGTCAGTAAAGAAGATGAGAAGTCACTTGTACCCAGTGGTGAAAAAACGCTCAAAAATACAGGTAAGAACATTGTATTGTATTGTATTGCTTGGTGTTTGTTTCTTTTTCATGCTGATAATTTGTGTTGGGGGACATTGTAGCTTAGGTGACTGAAGTACGGAAGCATATCTAATGTCTAAAGACTGTTCTTTGAATTTGCTGGATAAGGAATAATCTAACAATCATTTATCATCTACAGAATAAGTCAATATTATTTATCGAACTTGCATGTAGAGAAGTTAGTGCCATAGAACTGCTGAGTAGCCTTAGTTAATTGCTGGACTTCCTAGAGAAAGAGAGTAAGAAATAATATCTAAATTTTGATGATAATCATACTGAATAAGAAGGCGGATAGGAATAAAAGGCGTGTTACATTGAGGTGCAGATTACAAATGAATAATTCTGCACTTCTTTAAAGTTATTTCAGACACCTGTGGAGGTGCTTCTTCATTGTATTTTCAAGTCCCTTGAGTCAGTTTGACTAACTAGATTTATGATGTTTTAGCAACAGAAGAGGAAAGAAGATCAAAAAGCTTGACTTCCTCACAAAATTCAAGTGAGATGTGGGCTGGCCTGTCTCCAACAGCAAAGAGGAAGAGGGTGGATTTAGCAAAGTTAGAAGAAGAAGCCAATGAACTGCTTTCTTACTTCAATAATCGTAACATTGATGCCCTTTTGAAAGTCACGCGAAACACTCTGGAGACCATCCGCAAGCGCATTCATGCATCTTCCACCATCAACTTCTTAGGTGGCTGCATTGCAGTACATTGCTCTCTTAGGCTGTGTAAAGAAAAATTTAAATGTAATATCCATAACTGTATAAATAAGTCACAAGTGTAAAAGAGGGGAAAACAAAGGGATTTTGATTAAGCTGTCTTCTTAAGTAACAGTTGATAACATTGTATATTTCCAAAGGTATTTTTTTCTTGTGACAGTAGGAAAGTGTCGCTGCAGCAATGCTGTTTCTCTTAGGGCTCACTGTGCTGTTCTGAAGCCAATATTTTATTTGGAGCTAGACTTGATAGATAAGTTTCTGATAAGACCTTGATAAGTTATCACTTAAGTTATAAATTATCAATTATTAACTTGACAAGTTAAGACTGATAACTTGATAAACTGACAAGACCTGTTTGACTTTGGCTTTCACATAAAACTGTATGAAAAAAAATAGAGGCCTATTTTTTCTCTAATTAATTGCCTTCAAATATTTGCATACGGGGTGGTGGAATACTGTTTTGGAGTGTTTCATTGTTGCATGCCTTTACGAAACAAAAATAAGGGCAGTTGTCTTTGGTATCTATAGATTATAAGGCCTACAGTACTATGAGACTCTAAGGAGGTTCTGTGCCCAATGTAATATGCTGACTGAGAATACCAGCCGATAAAAATAATTGTCTGCTAGACCGAGTTTAGCTGCACAGAACAAGTTGAAGAGGAGCTTCGTGGAGAAAAATAGGTTTGCATTTACTTTTCCCTTGTGCTGCTGTAGAGTTTAGCAGCACATCTTATAAATTACTCAGGAATTCTTTTCCCCTTCAGAAATTACACTCCATACTCTACAATAGATAGATTTGTTGGTTTATATCAAAACAATGCCTAGCTTGATGTCTTGAACAAAATACAAATGTTTTTGTTTTGTTTTTGTCTTCTGTTTTTGTCTTTTTTTTAGAAAATCAAAGGACTTCTAAGCAGAAAAAAAGTTCTCATCCTGTAATTAGGACTACTATTAACCTATCTATCCCTAATATCGTCATGATACCCTCTTTGGATGAGGTACAGCAGACACTTAATAAAGCTGTAGACAGTATTGTGAAAGTAATGAAAGGAGTTCAACAGTGGAGTATGGAGAGAATATCCAAGGTTTGTGTCTTTAACAGCCTTCCTTAGAACTAGTGGTGCAAAACTGCTGCAAATAAAAAATAAGTGTTATTCTCTCTTCAGAAGAAAGTGTTAGAGAGAAGAGTTGTTCTGTTGCGGTGTGGGAGCGGAGAGAGTGATTCTGATGATGGAATGAAAGAGACTGGAAAGAAAAACATCCATGGTAATGATAAACTCTGACATTACTGAATTTGACTATTAGGTAAATGTGATTTATACAGAATGTATTTGAAGATGTTAATTACAAAATACATCAAAACCAGTAGACTTGATAGATTTTAAACTGCCTCATAGATTTTAAATTGCCTCAGAAGAAATCTCTTTCTTGTTAGAAACCAGGTTTGCCACTTGTCCTTCTGTGGATTTGAGTAAGGGGATTTTTTTGTCCTCAAAGAGTTGCACTGCTTTGGGTTATAGCTCATGTATTGGTTACAATTACAGTCACTTTTGCTACGCAATAATCTTTCATGATTTGCTGGTGTCAGTTGCAATTTGGCATGTTCAAACGGCATCTTTAAACTCGTACTTACCCTTTAAGAAGGGTAAGCTGAACTTACACAATACCTGGTACTGAATAGAAATGTCTATATAAATCACAATACCAGTGTAGAGAGGATAGTGTAGAAGATTGAATAGACTAGGACTTTCATTATTCTGTTTTGTGATCAGATGTTGAGTTATTGAAGTCATTAGTTCAAAGATATTTAAGATGGTATCTTTGGTTGCTGGGTTTTTCTTCCCTGAAATGGTTGAAAATCAAGCCAAGTTAATTTTTTTACATTGTACCTGAGATACTTTGAAAATACATTTGAATATTTTTAGGTTAGCTCTCTCTTATGAACCTAAAAATTAGGACAGTAGTACTTGAACTGGTTAAGATGTTAAATTAGTCTTTCAAAACTAAAAATTTTGCTTGCAAGAGTTGAAATAAAAAATGATGGTAAAGTCAAACTTGTGGATATTTGGTAACTGATGGACTTTTTTATCTTTTATTCCTTTTGGGGGACTGGCTATGGTCATCTTTCAGAGTTTACGTCAATTTGTATTTCAAATTTTCAATTGTGGGGTATTTCAGAAAATAAAAATACTCAGTGCTGATATGTAAGTAAGTAAAGGTGGATATATAAGTAAATCACTTAGGTGAAGCATACAGGATAAACCTTGTGGAGGGGTGAGAGAAAAGGAAAGATTCTGTTTGAAAGATTGGAGTGGAACTTGCTCCAAATTTGATAGGGTACCTAGATGGAGCAATTTTAATAAAATGGAGATGTTTATGAATTTATGTTGGCCTCCTTCACTTATTTTTGCCTTTTTGATTAATAAGAACATCTAACTTTAAAATGCACACTTATTGAAAAAATGTCATTTGTTTTTGTCTATGGGAATTTACTTGTCCTAAACAGTATGTCTGTCTGTCTGCTTTTATATTTGAATCTTCTTTTGTAGATAGTGTATCAGATGCAGCATCACTCAGTTCATCTGATCCAGTGCAAAGCCAGAACTACTTCAAGAATATTTCAGAGAACAAAGAAATTATTAAATTAGTATCTTTACTCAGCAGTGCCATCAATTCTACAAAAAGGGTAAGACAATTAAGATGTTAATTTAATATCACTATCCGAGGGATATTAATGTATTACTTTTAATATCCTTGGGTAATTAGGGTAAACATTTAAAGCTGTGATTAAATGTAATAATGAAAATGTTTAGGATGGTGGATGGAAAACATGTGGCTCAAAATTTGCAAATATGCTTTAAAGGTATAACATGGATTAAGTCTACTCTGTTCCAAAATTTGAGGTTTTGAATATTGCATAAATTAAAATATCGTAAGAAACTCTAGGCGTAGTTGAGTTTTGTGTAGCTAATGTAGCCAGCATGATTTCTGCCACATTATGAAGAGTTTATGAAGGTTTTTAGAAGAAAACTGGCTGTCAGATTGGCATTTGTAAAGTGCTGCATAGGATTTGCTAGTGTAGGTTAGGATTTAGCTTAAAGGATATGCCTAAGGTCTTTGCCTTGTTCTTATTCTATGCACTCTTGAGTGAAATGTAGGTGTGGAACTGTTATTTCTTTAGGGAGCTCTGCATCAGTTTCTTCTGGGGCTGGTGCAAACTATTAAGAGTGAAAATCTTTGACTCAAGGCCTTGTAACTTCTGTGGTACTAAAGCATAACTACCAGGCTTGTGCTGAGTAGTTGATAATGGTGGATAGTTATCATGGTGTTTTTAGTATTTGATATTTAGTAATATTGTAAACTTTTATCATTTAGGCAGCTTTAAATGCCTGCATGTACTATATTTATCGTAAGTCATGATGCGGATTGTTGAGGCCGACAGCTACCCTGAAGGCTTCACAGACATAAAGTTGGACATGGTTAACTTCTAATCCTGAGAAAAGCCCATGAAAAGTAAAACAATTAGCTTCTAGCCTGGGAAATATAGTAATAACAGAAGCAAGAAATCCAAAACAACAGAAGGAGAAAACAGCAACAAGGCTGCCCCTGATGTTTTTCTGAACGCTTAGAATGCCTATGCTATAGATGACCAATAATAGTGTGGTATAGTTAAATAATAGCCAATGAGTCTATTGTAGTGGTTGGGCAACCAATGGATGGGTAGCTTGAATGATAAACATAAAAAAGTGTATATATATGGCACTGGCTTTTTGGAATAAACAGTTTTGCCTGCAGTTGTTAGTGGAATTCATGTGTCATGTCTGCTTCAACAATGACAGTGGATTATTTCTCATAGCAGTCATCTCTCATTTACTTGTTTAATTGATACAGTGATGATTTAACTTTAATTTTCTCCCATTTTTCTGAACTCCTGAGAACCAGAAAAGTAAATCTCTTGCACACTCATTAAATGGGACTTGAATTGAGTGTAGAAATTAATGTTAAAAAAAAAGATGGTCTCATAGCTTCATTATTTGAGAGTGAATTTTTCTTGTTGTGTTGGGCCCTGGAGCTCAGGTTTCAGTTTCTACCCTGATAAATGGCAGGGTAGTGTACTGAATCCTAGTTTTGAACTTTACTTCCCACCGATTCCAATGATTTTATTGACTGAAGATTCACTTAATTGGCAAAAGTTTAAACTGACCTGACAAACAGGATATGATGAACATAGAGTTTCTGGCATGACTTGTGATCAGTATTGGAACTTGTTTTAGCTTAAATTTACCAGCAGCCTTTTGTCTAGTGAGGCGATTCAACCTGCTCCACTATGGAGTTTTTCGTGTACTCTAATGAACAGCTGCTAGGAAATTATATGGTCTCTATATATGTGATGCTGAGAATCTTTCTTTGAACTTGTAAATGTCTTTCAGGAGGTTCTTACAGCTTTGGAGAGTTTTAGCTGTTACCACCATATATGGCAGAAGGACAAGGAGGAAACCATTGATAAACTGATGGTGGGAAACCCATTACTCTCTGAATTTGAGTCTGAAATTCTCCATTTCCAAGACCTGGGCCTGAAGATCGATTCTGAGCCTGAATACATCTGCGTGGGAGCTATTGCACTGTACACTGGTAGAGTTCAGCTTCCCTCCAGAGCCATGTACTGTCTGACTCCAGTAGGAAGGAGAGATGTGACTTAGTTTTGGATGGGTGAACTAGATTAAAATGGGAAGGAGAAAGGGGACAGAGAAGGGCTGTTTTGGCTATGAATGCAAGCAATCAAAACACTAACACATGAATATCTGCGATGCTCAGCTGGAGTTTGTTATCCCACCTGGACACTTTTGCTCACTTATGGGGTGGATGGTAGATGTTTGCCTGTCCTTCTGTCACTGGTTCCCAGGGGTAGATATTTCACTGGAGTAAGATAAGTTTATGTTACTCTTCTCCTTGCCTGGCTGCATGCAGTGAGACAGCTGAGCCTTCTATTTAACAGTTAGTTTGTCCCACTGATGATGTGATCAAACTTTATTCCTTCAGCTTTCATAATTAGACTCCCCACATTATTTTTTTAAAGATTAATTTTTGAAAAGATTTTAGACTTAGGTGAGAATATTAACCAATACATTGGTGGTGCATAGGACAGAAGTTTGTATAACAGTAAAACGAACAAGATGACAAGTATGGAGGCCAGATTCATCTTTCCAGTTGGTACATCCTAAAAAATATCCATGATATCTAATATCTATTAATTGTTCAATGTTTTTAGATGATCTTTCCAGTAGAAAAGATGATAAATTCTGAGAAGAATAGGAGGAAAGCAATTGTGAATTGCAAGCAATTTTATAAGCCACTTCAACGTGTCCATGTGATTTCATCATCTGAGTGAGAATGGTTAGACTGAGAAAGTGGAACTGGGACGGAGGAGAACACATATAATAAATAAGATTAAAAGTGCATCTTAAAAAACATCTACAATGTCTAATATCTGTTAATTGTTCAATATTTTTAGCTGATTTGAAGCTAGCACTGAGATCAGAAACCAAAGCCTGGATGACTTTGCTGGGGTGTCATTGCAATAAGAAGTACAGAATACAGATGGAAGCAATTTTGACTTTTATAGAGGAAGCTGGCAAGAAGTTAAACCGCAGCGTCACGGACCTGGATGATATCAGAATAGCCATGTCAGCTTTAAAAGAGATCAGAGAACTACAGATCTCTATTGACTCTCAAATTGGGCCCATTGAGGTAGATAGTGGCTATGTTGCATGTACGGGTACTATTTCAAGAGAGCAGTTATTTTCTCGGTTAGAGCTTAACAGTGAACTTCAGAAATGTATGATTTAATATGTGTTGAATGTTGAGTGACAGACCTGTTGTGTTCCTGTAAACCTTTTTGTGTGAAATTCTGATTTGAGCCAATGTAAACTTGCTGAAGTGAGAGGTGGTTTAGTGCAGAAATTGAGTGATGTAGGTAAGAGAAAGATGAGAATACAGATACTTAGTGCTAGAAATCTTTTCATACTTTGTGGAAGAAATCTGTGTATGAAAAGGAATGAGATTCCCAATTTTTTTTTTTTTTTAGCTAAGCCTAAAGAGAAGTAAAAATCTAATGTTAAGCAGACTATACGAGATTGATTGCTTTAATCAGCTATACCATAGGTCAAAATAAACAAAAGCAACTGACTTCCTTAAAGAAAGTAATGTGATAGATGCATTTACTGAACATCTGACAAATGGCAGAATTAAAAACAGATGGTAACTGTTTCTCTGCATTCTTGACCAGAGTATTTATTTAAGAATGCTATAGTTTGGCTAAATGCACCATTGATTTTTTTGGTAGAATTCTTTTTTCTAAGACATATTCATGATACTTGATTGCCCATAATTTCATTATAAGCTTTGAATTCTGCAAGCAGGAGCCTCGAGGCCCTAGGCACAAGAAGTGATGCTTCAGGTTTTTGAAAGGGAGGTTGACATATTTTCCATGTAGTGGTGTAGTAGACAGTTACGTTTCCATTTCTGCAATTTGCCGACAATTTGATCAAACTGGAAAACCTGAATGGAAATAATTCCGCTTCATACAAAAATTTTCAAATGAAACTATTATGCCGCAAGTTCACTGCTACCCTGCCTGTGTTAATTTACTGAACATGAATTTCAGCTGTGTTTTTGTGAAAATTCACGAAGGGTTTTCTGTATGTGGACTGCTTATATGCAGTGATGCAAGTGGAAATGAGTGCTCTGAGGAAAAAAAAAAATCTGATGTTTCTTCCAGTTTGGTACTAGTTTGCTAGATTTTGATAATGGCTGTTATGGCTTCTTTTTCTAACAAATCAGTCTCTGTTCTTAAGAATTTAAAATGTTAGCATACCTATATGTATATGAAGTTACCATTTTATGTTAACTGGAGTTACCAATTTATGTATCTTAATCCAACTTTCTGGCAGGAATCCTATGCTATGTTGAACAAGTACGATCTTCCTGTTGCCAAGGAAGAGACAGAGAAGGTGGACACTTTGCACTACACTTGGGAAAAACTGCTAATCCGTGCAAATGAAGTGCAGAATGAGCTTGTTGCTTTGCAGCCAAAATTCAGAGGAGAGCTTATTAGTGTTGTGAAGACTTTTACAGAAGACTGTGTACAGTTCTATTCAGATTATGATCAGGCAAGTGTTTCTATTTCATTGTTTTAGAGAAAATTTTAAGGAACAGTGGGAGCATGGAAAATTTTTTGGATTTGTCTAATTAATGGGATGGCTCTCTACTGCTGAGTAGGTTTATTCTTGTTAAAATGGTGTTTGAGCTTCAGTGCAGGTCAGGCTTTGGCTAATGTTTTGTATGTGACTGAAGTGAGTAATGCTGGTACTCAGTTCTTAAAAATTAAGAGTTGAGACATTTAAGGTTCACGGAACACATCTAGTTAGCATGAGCAAATGTGAAGACTAGCATTAATGAGAAATTATGTTAGAAAGTAGAGTTTTCTGATGCTGGATAAATGTATAAGTGACTTAGGCTCTTATATCCTTTTTCATTAGAATATAAATGAATGAAGCTGAACTAATCTTCTATCATCTTTTAAGTAATGCTGACTTTTACTCAAAAAAGGAGCTATGATTGCCTCTGATTGCCTAGCTTTTACAGTGTAATGAAAAATTTCTTCATTAAAAGACAATTAGCTGCCTTTTTTTTTTTTTCCTTTTAATCCTTTTTAAAAAAGTGCTTGCTCTGGTAGGTTGTGTCATCTCTTGGTTCAGTTGTTATCTGAGGTGAGGAGGGGATCTGGAAGCTGCAAAATTGTTTGAGGTTAGGATTTAGAAAACATTGATTAGAAATTCGTTGTGGTTATTCTCATCCTCTAAATGATCTTCTTTGGTTTTTTGTTTTTTGTTTTTTTTCTTTTTTCTTTTAGAATGGACCAATGGTGGTTGGTTTAACACCTCAAGAAGCCAGCGACAGGCTTACTATATTCCAGGTGCTGTTAATTCTAAGACATAACTTAGAAGAACTTATTACAAGTGAGCTAACACCTAAAGGGTCTGAGAATGAATCTCAGTAGTTGAATGAACTTTCATTGACAGATAGGGTTACTGATTTGGCAAACTCTGTGTTAACGCAGTGAAAACTTAGTTGGAATTTTTCTATGCATTTCAAAGAATGCTGTTTAAATCTAAATTTTTTAGGAGTTAACAGAAAGGCTGCATAGATAATGAATAATAAGTACCAGATATAAGTATCCTAATGAGAGCCTTCCCACAAGTTTAGTGTATTTAGCTATAGGCTGTTCTTGTGTTCATTATTGTGTTTATTTTTTGGTTGAAATCTGTCTTTGTATCATGATTAATATCTACTCTTGCAACGACATCTTTTAATGGTTTTCCTTTTCCCATACTGCTATTCATTTGACTTCCTTCTATGTTCCCTGAGTTATATTGCAATTGACAATTAAATTATGCTTTTCTTTGCTGCTTTAATGGTAGTAATTCTTACTTCAACATTCAATAAAAGATTTGCACAGCGTACTTGAAGAGGGAGAATTTGCTGTATCCACCTTTTTTTTGCTTTGTGTGTCATGCTTCACCTCTTTCAAGTACAATCTTAGCATTTATTGTTCTGTCACTGTGCCACATGAAGTAAATGGCTTTCCTGTCAGCTTCTAAAGATGTGCCTCCAAGCTAGATAAAAGTTACTTTTCTCAAGAAAATTGTTGACAAAACTGTTGACAGTGTAAGCTGTTATTATCTGTCTATGTCTTTCTATTATTTCCTAGATTTTAGTTCAATGCAACTCTAATAATAATTTCAGATATTTAATATTTAGTTATTTATTTTTATTTAATGTTTTTTTTCTCTTTCTTTCTTAGAATCGATGTGATAATCTCTTTCGGAAATATATTACTTGTACGGGTGGAGAAGATCTTTTCGGTTTGCCAGTTACTCAGTATCCTCAACTGCTTGAAATAAAGAAGCAACTGATTCTGTTGCAGAAACTCTATAATCTGTATAACAGTGTCATTGACACAATCAGTGGCTACTACGATATTCTTTGGTCGGAATTAGACACTGAAAAAATTAACAGTGAACTTCTGGAGTTTCAGAACAGGTGAGAAACTACTGCTGTGTTAAAGCTGCCCAAAGTACTTCCTGAATATGATTATAATTGGTTAGCACCAATAATCATATAGGAGCATGTATTTATTTTTTGAGGCATGAAAAATGTGAATTTAAATTGAAAAAATGTATCCACTACCAATGTCATAAAATCAAGAAAAATTTAGTTTCTAAATGTTGAGCATTATTGTTCCTTAGACAGATTCTTGGCTAACTTTTTTAATCAGCTTGGAATGTATGTTAAAATTGTTATTTATTTTGTCCATGGAAGAAAGTTTCACCTTTTTGTTGTAGTATTGCTGTTCATGAGAGACACATTTACACTAGACATCAAAGGCAAGTTACTGAATTGCTGAATAGTTCTTCTACAAAATGGGTTATATTGCATGCATAGAAGCTGAGCTTTTCATCAAACCAAGAATCAAACAATTTGAAGAATTAAACCCTGAGGAACAGGGTTTTTCTAGAGCTCAAAGTGGTGCATAGCATCAGCCTCACCAATAGATGAAATCAAGGTGTAAAGTGTTACAACTGGTTTTGGAGATCACTTGCACAGAGTGTATTAGAATTATACAGCTACATAATTCTAATACAGGCTCCTTAAAGGGAGCCTGTAGGTGCCTACCCAGCTATCAGTCATTGAAATAGACTGGAGACAGATTTTCTCACGTGGAGAATCACATACAGAAGCTCTAAATTAGAGGTAACCTGAATTTGGAAGGTGTGTGTTCTGCTGTTAAAACCGCATACTGTGGCTTTGAAGAGAGAATATTTAGAACTGTTTGAAAAAGCTTGCTTTATCTCAACGTAGGTGCCGTAAGCTCCCTCGTGCTGTAAAGGAATGGCAGCCTTTTTTTGACCTAATGAAGACCATAGAAGACTTCAGTGAATGTTGCCCATTGCTTGAGCAAATGTCAAGTAAAGCAATGATGCCTCGGCACTGGAAGCAGATTACAGACCTCACTGAACACAGATTTGACGTGGAGAGTGAAACATTCAAACTGAGGAATATAATGGAAGCTCCACTATTAAAATATAAAGAGGAAATAGAGGTATTGTGAAGGAAGAAAAATAGATACATGAAATCAAACAATCTGCTTGTACAGTATGGGAGTAACAGTAGCAAGAAGGAAAGCAAAACATTTCTGTAGAAAGAACAAGGAAATGTACTATTACTTAAGGTTTTTGTATAAAATAATGATGCAAATATATTGTGGTTACAACTTCTTTTTTCTGAATCATGCAATTTGGCCCAGGAGATAAATTGCGAGGGTGCCTTGCTTTATGGTATTAAACATATGGAAAGTAGTCACTATGTTATTATTTTATTCCCCCTAGAGCTGATTAAATTGTGATGTGTTTTACAGAATATTAGCTGTGGTGTTTGTAGATCTGTAGGTCTTTCCACTAAATAGCTGCTCATGAGTTTAGTGTTACCTAGTGTTAAAGGAAATAAGAGCTAGATTTGTATACAAGAGACTTTTGAAGCATTCATAACTTGTTTTGGCATCCTCTTTGTTTAAAGGATATCTGCGTAAGTGCTGTGAAGGAGAGAGATATTGAGCAGAAGTTAAATCAAGTGATAGCTGAATGGGATAACAAAATGTTTATCTTTGCAAACTTTAAAACTCGTGGGGAGCTTCTTTTAAGAGGTGACAGCACGTCAGAAACAATTGCTACCCTGGAGGACAGCTTGATGATTCTTGGTTCTCTCATGAGTAACAGGTAACAGAAAAGGGAGGGAAGGAATGGAGGGAGAGATAAAAATACTAGCAAAAGGCTTTGTTTTAGTGAACAAATCTATCGCGGAAGAGAAGGTAAATAAACGTCTAGATAAAACCTAAGAGCTTGTTTGTCCTTGAACTGTCCATGGATTAATTCTTACTGTATTTAATGTATCCCCCCCCTCCAATAAGGTCTTTTGAAAACATGTAGATGCAGCTCAGATTTCCCAAATAAACAGCTGGACAGTTTTCATTGATGTAAGAAAGTAAGGCCATAAGGCAGAACACTGCCTGGCTGCGGCAGGCATACCTCGGGTATTACAGGCACTGCTACTCTGCCCCTGAAATAGGTCATTGCCTCATGCCAAAGGTGCTGAAAATCCCAGCTAAAGTGAGCTTCGGTTTGTCTGGTTTCACATGCCAAAAGACACAGATAAAATAAGGAACACGGAATCTGATCATCAGGCAGACGCTCAAAAGCAGGAGTTTAGGAGAGTTCAGGAACTCTGTGAGTTTACAGCTTTTAAGATGTTGCATAGCCCCTTTTTGAAACCACTTCAGCTTTGAGTGAAATTGAAATCTTGCTGCCATTCCACTTCTGTTGGATCAGAGCTGTGCTGTGCACCTTGTGTACACAGCAGCAAGTTGGAACTGATTTGATTTAGTGCTGCCAACTAGCTGAACTGGGTATAGGTTTTTATACTTTCACTTGAAAAATTTTAAGCAGAAAAGTTATCCCTCAGTCTGTGACTTGCATGCTGCTTTTCAAGAGTCTTGTTTTCTTCTTGAAATAAAGTAATCTCTCTCTCTCTTTTTTTTTTTTTAACTGTAGATACAATACACCCTTCAAGACACAGATTCAGAAATGGCTGCACTATCTTTCCAACACAACCTATATAATTGAGAACTGGCTGACTGTGCAGAACTTGTGGATTTATTTAGAAGCTGTTTTTATTGGTGGTGACATAGCAAAGCAGCTTCCAAAGGTTTCTAGACATGTATTTTTTCAGTTTGCTTATCAACATTTTAAGAATAAAACTTAACTCTGATGTCATAATTGAGGCAGTAACACGAATTTAATTTTTTTGGGTATTTAACAAAACTGGTTTTTCTAGGAAATTAGGTAAGCAGTGCCAATGGAAAGTATGGTGTGAGAAAGAATAATAAAATTATGTGACCTATTTGGTCTTTAAATTTCTAGATTGTAAAGCTGTTAACCAATATATATTTAGACATTGTGCCTAGTAGTGTAGCCTAGCCTAGTAATACTACTACTAGCACAGTAGTAGCTAGGAATCCTTATCTTAAACTTGGCTTTTCAAATTAAAAATGAACTTTAGTTTTAGAAAAAAAATCTTCAGATTTGAAGAACTTAATTAAAGTATAACGAGTTTTCTGTCTTTTTCTCTAAAAATGATTGTAAGAGGAAGTATATAGCAGGCTTGACAGCCAAGTATGAAATAAACTCTATAGTGTGAGCAGAAAGAAATGTGTTTTTCTAAGCCGAAAAATTTCTAGAAGACGTGGTTACTAGTGAGAAGATTGCTGTTGAGATTACTGGGTGCTGGTTCTGCAAGCAGGTGCCTTTTCCCCCTTCTCTCTTCCTTCCTCCATTTCTTCCATTCCACATTCATTGCCATGTTTCAACAGGAAGCAAAGCGTTTCTCTAACATTGATAAATCCTGGGTAAGGATCATGACCCGAGCTCATGGAACACCTAATGTTGTTCAGTGCTGTGTTGGAGATGAAATAATGGGACAGTTATTGCCACATTTACTGGAACAGCTTGAAATGTGTCAGAAGTCGCTCACAGGGTAAGATTACTCTGAGACCACATTCTCAGCCTGATGGTTGTGCATTGTGTAACTAGGGAAAGAGCAGTTGCTCAAGTACTGTCCCACGAACATGCAAAGATCATGTTCTTATTCTACTATGAGTTCAGTTGAACTGAGCAAACAAGTTAGTAGGATGATACAACACCTCCAAAGAATTTCTACCAGCTCACTGATAAGTATTTGATTTGTGGCTGTCACTCACTGTCTATACTGTTGAAAACAAAGCTGGTTTTAGCCTAGTTTCAATCCAGAAGGTGGCCTAGATTTGTGTGTTCTATTCACACGTTTCAAGGATCTGGGAGAAATTCAGATTGAGAGATGTTAATAGCAGGTGAAAGAGTTCATGTAAAAACATCTCATTTCAGTTTAGCTTCTTTTCTTTTTACTGGTGTTTAGGTTATAGCACATAATAAAAGTTTTCCATGAAATGATTTCTGATACTAAGAGAGTAGCTTTAAAGCACATGCTTAACATGAATGTATGATGGATAAAAATTGCCATTGCTACAGATAAAAATTGGAATAATAAATTGTGAGAAATACCACTTTTAAAGAGGAAAGGATGTATAAAATAACCCAAATCACTCACCATCTGCCCCCTCCCGGCTTCTGTACCAATTCTTAAAAAAATGCAGGTACCTGGAGAAAAAGCGCCTGCTATTTCCACGATTCTTCTTTGTGTCAGATCCTGCTCTCTTAGAAATTCTTGGCCAGGCATCCAATTCTCACAATATACAGGCACATCTGCTGAACGTGTTTGACAACATTAAAACTGTCGGGTTCCATGAAAAGGTATGTACTTGCCCACGCCTCAGTGTTACATTCCCTCACATTAACAATGCCTGATACTTGCTAGATTAGGGTGATACTTGGTTGCATAAGGCATTCAACTGTTTTACCACGTTCACCAACTATTTGATGCTGAGTAGGTTTTCTTCATTTAAAATTTAGTTTCATATCTTCGTTTATGTCATAGTGAAACTTCATGTAGAATAGCAAACCTAAAATTTGCACCAGTGCTTAAATTTCAGAGAAACCCACCCACTTACTGAACTTTTTTGTGTCATCCTCTCAAATAAGCTTTTGAGGCTTTATGAGCTTATTTGTGTCTTTACATTAACTGTATTTGTACTTTTCCATTCATTTTCTGATTGTAAGAAAAAGTGTATCTACTGTCTTTCCTGCTTCTGAGTTGCCCTTACTATGCCTTCAGACATGGTGTTTGAAGAACACTTTTCTTATACCTTTTACAAGAGCAGATAGCAAAATTTTTTCCTTACGTATGCATTTTCTTAGAAACTAATTACCTCCCCATGCTTTTGAAATTCCTTTGATTGTCCGTGTTCCTTAACTTTTCTGTTCCCATTATTTTTGATTCTAAGGCTGTAAATTTTGTTAGGCTATTAACCAACCAGTGATGGGGGAAGGTATCCTTTACTGTGTCCAGAAAGTGGATGTTGTTACAGAATGGGTCAGATTGGAAGAGACCACGGTGGGTCATCTGGTCCAACATTCCTGATGAAGCGGGGTCATCCTTGAGCACATGGCGCAGGATTGCCATTGAAACTTTAGTGAAATTCAGGATTGTCAATATATTGGGTTTTGTCTCCTTGTTCATGACAGTGTTTTGTTTAAAGCCTTTCTGCATAGCAAAGTAATGATTTAATAGCCTTTACATTTTGTTGAACAAGCTGATGTAATTTATTAGTTACTTAAATCAGTTTGATGGAGCGATTGCAGAAAAATATGAATTATTGTAAAGACAAACAACATATCTATAAACACAAGGTATTTTTCTTTCATTAGATATATGATCGTATATTGTCAATTAGTTCACGAGAGGGTGAGACTGTAGAGCTGACTAGACCTGTAATGGCTGAAGGTAACGTGGAAGTTTGGCTCAGTTCTCTCCTGAAGGAATCTCAGCTATCACTGCATCAAGTTATTCGCCAGGCAGCTATGGACATCCAGGAAACGGGTTTCCAAATTACGGAATTTCTTTCTACTTACCCAGCCCAGGTAATACCATTGTTACATGATTGAAGAATTGTTCACAGATACGTATCAGGTTTTCTTCTTGTCTTTGCATTCAAAGTTGCAGCCAGTGTGAAATGCAAAAATAGCATTTAATTTCATTTGAATTATCTCAGTCTTTTAAGTTACGCTTCACATAGGTGAAACCAAAAGAAGATAACTTACCCTAAAGCTCTTGTTTAAAAAGGATACTGAATGCAAGAAATTAATGTAATGATGTTAACACTATTTCTTTAGAAGCTTAATACTTGACTACTGGGGGAAAAGTAGTAAAATCATATGTTTGTTCATATATTTAGGATAATGTATTGCTAAAGAATTGAAACTGAGGGTAGTGTTGAGGGAAAATTATTTTCTTAGTAGAAGCTTCACTTGTGATCAGGAATGTTGTTTGAGATGGAATAAAGACTTTGTGAATTACCAGGAAAAAAATTCAAATTGAAGCACTAATTATTCACTGGTTAGTTAATATTTATATAAAATATATTTATTACACATAGTATTTTTATATATATACTGTAAATTATGTTGAGCAGTTGTATAAGCAGTGCACTGTAGGCAGTATATACAAGACTGAAGTACAGACTTAACTATGAGTTTATGGATGGAGTTGGGACACACAGAACAAATGCATGGGTTAAATGACCTCTGTATGCATGCATGAAAAGTAATTTTATATATATAGTAGGAGAACCATTTCTTTAGTTTTTCTGTGTCTGTGAATGTACCTTTTAGGTGAAAGAGAAAAGAGTATGAAGCATTTACTTCTATGTTTCCTAAGGTCGGGCTGCTGGGGATCCAAATGATTTGGACAAGAGACTCAGAAGAAGCTTTGACTCTTGCCAAGCATGATAAAAAAGTTATGCGTAAGACAAACCAGTTTTTCCTGGATCTTCTGAACATGTTGATAGATATGACAACAAAAGACCTTAGTCCAGTTGAGCGAGTTAAATATGAGACATTAATCACTATTCATGTGCATCAGAGGGACATTTTTGATGGTCTTGTAAGTATTAAAAAGTTAACAATGGGTTATGGGGGGTTTTCCCACATAAAACAATGTGAAATGAAAAGAAAATATTATGGTACCTATGAACTCTTGCCTCATAAGATAAACATTTAATTTCATGTCCGTAATGATTATGTGTCCTGGAATATTGTAATGATGCTGATGTTGCTTCAACCGTGTCTCAGTTTCCTTTTAAATAATTCAGTGAGTTTTCCTCTCCCCAAGCAGTAGCAGAATTTTGTTTCGTGTTGGTCCACTAAAGTTAAATGCCTCTGTTGCATGATCATTTAGGGACTTCTTTTTCCTCATACATTTTGCTGCAAGTAATTGTCCTTTCTCTGGAGTGCATTATGAATTTCCACAAGTAAATAAAGTGAATATAGAGTTTTAATACAGGAAAAAGTTTAAAGCTGGTTGAAGCTGGTATCCTCTTTGTTCTAGTTTCAATAGCATACTTAATTATTACTTAAGGATTTCTTTATTTACTTTACACCTTCTCATGCTGACACAGGATGCTAAAATGAGGAAAATGAAAGCATTTAACTTAATCAAACTTAAAGCTAGCATACCTATAGATATGCTGTTTCACCTATAGGAAGCCCTGGACCTGATTCTGAAATTAGGCTGTTCAAGAAAATAATTATTGAGTTTTAGCCCACTGTTGATAGGCAGGCATTTATCTTTTCATTGTAGCATCATTTGTTTCTAGTTATAATCATTTTATGTAAAGTGTAATTTTTAGATACAAACTGAATGACATTTTTTAAAACCGTGTTTTAATATTTGATAGAGCAACTTTGACTTATTCTCAGCTCTGTTGAATTTCTTAGACAGTATCAGCACCATGACACTGCCTTGAAATATCTTTTTTTCCCAATATGCCTGTGGTTCCATACAATTCTAATAGCAGTTTATAAAGTCAAATATCACATTATGTACTTCCTACTCATGTAAAACTAAAGTGGTAGAGATATATCTTTTTTTCCCAATATGCCTGTGGTTCCATACAATTCTAATAGCAGTTTATAAAGTCAAATATCACATTATGTACTTCCTACTCATGTAAAACTAAAGTGGTAGAGATGACTAAAAGCAACCCAATATGCCTGTGGTTCCATACAATTCTAATAGCAGTTTATAAAGTCAAATATCACATTATGTACTTCCTACTCATGTAAAACTAAAGTGGTAGAGATGACTAAAAGCAATGGCAATTTTAAGGGTAAACTGAACTTAATGATTCTTAATGGTTATGGACTGTTCATTTGTACTTAGAATTGTGACACACTTGTCTGAAGCCTGATGTTCCTCTGCCTAAGTATGCGATTGAGCAATAATACATTAGCAATTTTTGTGGTAAAAATCCAGCTAGGTTCTCCACTATTCTTTTGTTACTAGCTGTTCTTTATGCCTTTCATTATGTCTGCAGTGCTGCCTCTACATCTACTACTTAGATGCCATAACATAAATGTGAAATGAAATGTTAACCATGAATGCTGCAGCCTTGTCTTCCCTCTCTTCTTAGTGCTGCATGCATATCAAGAGCCCTACGGACTTTGAGTGGCTGAAACAATGTAGATTTTATTTTAATGAAGACTCTGATAAAATGGTGATTAAGATCACTGATGTGAACTTCACATACCAGAACGAGTTCTTGGGCTGTACTGACAGGCTTGTCATAACACCTCTTACAGACAGGTGAAAAAGGCTAATTTCATTCCTTTATTCTTTGCTGCCAAACCTAGGCTTTTACAAGAGCAATTTAGTCATTCCTGTTGGATGCAAAATTGATCTCTGCAGAGCTTATCTTTCACAGTCTTGTCAAAGTCAGTAATTTCATATGGAACACTTCAGTATTTTTGTTTCTGTGCTCTAAACCATGAATAATTTCCAACTTATTTTCTTGCATTGGTCTCCACACGCATGATGTACATGACCTTCATTCTTATGTATGTGAAGCCAATATATCTGAGGATCAGATATATCCAACAGATAAAATATGTAGAGATACAGGACAAAAGTATGTGTTTACAGACAAGCTAATGAAAAGAGCTAAGGAAGAATATACAGGAAAAGCAATTTTATTCAGCTGGAGTAGTTTGGAGATCTTTGATCTAAAAGGATGTTGAAAGAATTGCAATCCTATTAACAGATCTGCCTGTCTAACTCAGTGCAAAGAATGCTTTGTAACCTATCATTGGCAAAATAAGGGCATTGTTTGTTTGGTTTTACTTTGTTTGTTTTCTTTTTTAACTATTCCATACAAAAAAAATCTAAGGCTTGTCTTGATATATAATTATTAGCTGGTGTTTTGCTGCATTATACATAGATGTTTCATTTATGAAAATGGGATGCACTGTGTGATCAGATTTTAAAGATGGATGAGAAAGGAAAGGTTAGCTGTCTTTCATTATTGTACTCCACAGTATAATGTATTTCAAAACTACTCCAGATAAAATAACTCAGTATCCAAGGTAATCAAACTAAGATTAGGCAGCATCTCTGTATCTGCTTTCTTCCCTTCCTGTGATCTTTCAGGTTGCTGATAATTGAGGATTATCTGTTCTTTCACTTTATGTATGATGAAATGAACCTTAATATTCCCTCCATCAGAGATTGAGTGAAGGGGTTTTGTCCTCACTGATCTAAATTGTAATTAGTGGAATATAATTTCAGCAGTTCCCTTTTCTCCTTAAATCAGATCTTGTGTAAATTCCCTTGGCACTGTACAGAAAACTGTCTGCTGCAGCCTCATTGATTGTTGCCTTTTAGATGTTACATCACTTTGGCTCAAGCTTTGGGCATGAACATGGGTGGAGCACCTGTGGGACCTGCAGGAACTGGAAAAACTGAAACCGTGAAAGATATGGGACGGTGCCTTGGAAAATATGTAGTGGTCTTCAACTGTTCAGACCAGATGGATTTCCGAGGACTTGGGAGGATCTTCAAAGGTAAGATGTGGACCAAAGGTAAGCTCTTGGCCAAACAGTCAACTGTTCTGTCGGGTGCACTAAGCACAGTGTAACTAGCTGGGCAGAGAAAGAGATGGTTCCACTATACTCAGCTTTGGACTGGCCTCAGATCAAGTACTCTTTGCAGTTCTGGAGTCAACAATGTAAGAGCATGTAAAAATACTGTAATGCATCCAAATGAGAGCAAAAAACATTGTGAAAGAGCTGGAGGACTTAAGAGGAACAGCTGAATGTACTATGTTTGTTTTGCTTTGAGAAAGGGAGACTGAGGGGAGGGAGCTGTTTATAACTTCCTCATGAGGGGGAGTGGAGATGGAGGTGCTGATCTCTCTGGTGTCTGGTAACTGGACACGGGGGAATAGCTTGAAGCTGCATCGGATGAAATTCAAGCCAGATATTCACTGAGAGTGTGGTCAAGCACTGGAACAAACTTACCAAGGACGTCATTGGGGTCTCAAGCCTATTAGTGTCCAAATAGTGCTTAGACAACTATCTTATATATACGGTTTGCCTTTTAGATACACGTTTGTGGAGTCAGGAGTTGTACTTGTTGATCCTCATGAGTCCTTTGTAAGTCAGGGTATCCTGAAATTATATGATTTTATGAACTACATGAAAATTTCAAATGCTAAGAGGACATCTTTTTAAAACAAGGTTGATGCATAACGGGCAAATGGTTTCAGCCTTTTAATAACTGCAAGTAATTAATCTCTTGTTATGAATGTCAGTATTTTGTCTCCTTCAAATGTTGAAGTTCCTATCAGTAGAAGAAAATGCATGGATAATGCTATATCTGTTAAAAACAGTTGGTAGAACTTACTGAAGTTAGGTGCAGATGACATTTTGTCATCATGGCAGATGTCAAATTAGAGATTAAATGGAGATTCTTGACCATTGTATTGTTGCAAGTGAGTGTATCTATGATTTTGTTTTGTTTTCCCCAAAAAATCTGAGGAAAAAATGCAGTTCTGGCACAAACTGACCTCCAACTTCTTTTCCGGTGACTGCAACTGTATTGTTCATTTTAGTATGTGCAATAAGTTATTGACAACCTGTCATATTTTCATAGAATTACTGCAGGAATTTTTCTTGGGGGTAAAGAGGGACAGAAAAACATTCAAGATATGAGAAAAAGAGAAGAAGTCAAAGAACATAATATCCTAGACAATCTTAAGGACTTAGGGAACTTGTATATTCTTACTTCAAAAATATTAAAATTCTTCTCTTTGTTCCTTTCCCAGCCCTCAAAAAGAAACCCTTTTTTTTTTCCCTGAGGTAGATTAACCTAATTTTATCTTGTGAATTGCACTGAAAAATTGTTAAAAACATAATGGTCATATGCTTAGTTGCTGTTTTCTTTGAAGGTCTTGCTCAGTCCGGCTCCTGGGGTTGCTTTGATGAATTCAATCGTATCAATTTACCAGTGCTATCAGTAGCTGCACAGCAGATAGCAATTGTGTTAACATGTAAGAAGAAACGTAAAAAAAGGTTTATTTTTACTGATGGAGACAATGTGGAAATGAACCCAGAATTTGGCATCTTTCTTACTATGGTAAGGATTCAGTAAGTTTCTAACGTGCCAGTGATGATTGTACAATAATAGAGTCTAACTTGGTATATTAAGTGTACTTGCTAACTCTTATGTCAGTTTTTAGAACTAACTCACTGGTGGTTTGAGAACATTAAGCATTGCTGCAAAGATAGTTTACAGTGTCTTGTTTCGATAACATCAAGCACATGCAATCAACAAATGCAGGCAGCACCATAAATACAAGTTACCTCAATTTCAGGTTGCTTCTGCATGCCAATTTCTGGCCCCCAAAGTATGCTCTTTGCAACAATTACAGAAAAATCACCCCATAGAGATATGGGTAGAAGTGGCCAGTAAAAGGAGAACCTGTAAGACAAACTCAGATTTGAAATGCTTAGGTGGAACATTTTTCATATCTCATGGATGTAAAAGGCAAAAATTCTGTAGAGATATGGTGGTAAGTCTGCATGGCAATTCATTTTGGCATGTGATTTAAAGCCAATGAATCATTTTTATCTACCAAAATGGCATATTCCTTTGCTGATTATTCTGTTTGTGAAAACTGCACTCATCTTCAACACCTGTTTTTCCTCTCCAGAATCCGGGATATGCTGGACGGCAAGAACTTCCTGAAAACTTGAAGATCAATTTCCGTTCAGTGGCTATGATGGTTCCTGATCGTCAAATCATAATTCGTGTTAAATTGGCTAGTTGTGGTTTCATTGCTAATGTTGTGTTGGCAAGGAAATTCTTTACACTGTATAAGCTGTGTGAAGAACAACTGTCAAAGCAGGTGATTATATTCACATGATGAAACCTGATTATTTCAGGGAAAAACTATATATGAAGTTGCAAAATATTCTTGTGAAGAAAACGGAGAGGTTCATGTTCACAAAGTAAGCAAGTGACACTTTTAGTTTAGTAATGCATCTCTCTGCCGTCCTGGAAGATTAACTCCTGCTGCAGGTTGTTGCTGCAAGAGTGGGGCTTTCATTCAGAACACTGCTCATTATTAAGGTTTAGCTTTAATGAATGGTGGTGGCTGAGACAAATAAAGGCTTTATGTATATAGGCTTTGTTGGTCTTTCAGAGTGATTGAGAGGCATTTGGTTTGTGCTGCCTGTGCTTGGTACAAATGTTTCTCAGTGTCCAAGGGCCACAGAGAATACAAAATAATACTGATAAAGTATTCCTCAATAGTCCTTGGGAACCCTGTCTTGATTCAATGAGTTATGATTACTTTTTTTTTTTCTGTCACACCTTAGATTTTAGTAGATTGTAGCAGATTTGGAAAGTGAAGCCACCCATAGTCATACAGCCAAAGAATAGTTGATGGATGTTTGGAGGCATTTGAAACATGTGCCACTTCTCCTACATATCCATCCATGTCTTAAATAGCAAATAAGAGTTGTTTCTTCCCTGTTAACTTGGGAAAAATTTTCTTTACATATCTTCTAGGTACATTATGATTTTGGCTTGCGGAATATATTATCTGTGCTGCGTACACTGGGAGCAGCAAAAAGAGCAAATCCCACAGACACTGAATCTACCATTGTCATGCGTGTGCTGAGAGATATGAACCTGTCTAAACTAGTAAGTTCTGAGGGCCTGATAAATAATTTAAACTGCACTTTGGAGCTGCGTGATCACTAGAAGATTGTATGTGACCTTTACACTGAAGCTAGCTTGGAAATGTTTCACTCTCGGAGTGGAACATTTTGGCTGGGATAGAGATAAATTTCTCATAGTACCTTGTGTAGTCCTCTGCCCCTGAGGAGGGAGTGAGTAGGGGGCTGTCTGTTGCTTGACTTCCTACCCAGGTTGAACCTTGAATTGTTCAGAATTTTTTTCCATATTTTCCCTGCTACGTTTAGAAATAAGTGACAAAATAGATGTCTATGCATTGACTTCTTTAGAAACTTTGTCCAGTAGTATTTAGTCACTCTTGTGAAAGAATCTGTTATTCGTAGTAATGAGTACCATCTCACCTATCTAAATAGCTAACAAACCTCTTCTGTTGCTGTGATACTTAATTTTTTTAGTACATCAAATAAAACAGACAAATAATTTTCTAGATGTTATTGCTAAAATCTTCTGTAAGAAATTCAGTCTGCGTGTTAGTGGTTTATTTTGACTAAGAGAAGCATCACATGATCTCTTTCTGCTGTGTCCTTCTAATGTTTTAGCACCTAGAGGATTACCATAGATGGTTCCTTATGTTCTCAAGCGTTTCTTTAGGTCTTCAGGACTTAGGGATTGTTCTTTTTAAAGATGATGAAATCAATAGAACAGGTTTTAATTTGTGTGGATTTTTGTTTCCCCTGATTTTCACTAGATTGATGAAGATGAACCCTTATTTCTGAGTCTAATTGAAGATCTGTTTCCAGATATCCAGCTTGATAAAGCTGGCTATCCTGAACTTGAAGCAGCCATTGACAAACAGGTGATGTTTCTCATGATCTGTGGTGCTGTGGCATAACTATAATGATGTGACATCTAAGAAAATCATTGTTGTGGAGTCTATCCAGCTGGCAATATTATATTTTACTGTTTAGAGGAAGAGTAAGCTTTTCTATACATCTTTACCACTGACATACCATTAAACTTATTCTTCGGGAGGTCACAGAATTGGGATTATAGTGTCCTGTGGTTTTCTTGAGTCATGGTTACTAGGATCCAGTTTGAAAAATGCGTGTATATGAGCTTGCCTTATGTGACCCAGGATTTAATATTTGTCTAAAGTCTTAACAGTTGGAATATGACCTTGAGCAAAGATTTACCTACAATGAGATTTTGTCTATTTATTTCCCATTAGGTGTTTGTAACATTTCAATAGGGCCAATTAAAGAATATCTGGTGTGTNTATATAGAGGCTGGTTTACCTTTTTTTTCTGAATACATATTTGAATATCAAATATATCTTATTTTTCCAACAGGGTTTTTCTTTTTTTTTAATATACAGAAAGCCTTTATAAAAAGTGTAGTAATCTGTTGAAGGTATATCTATATCTATCTGTATCTATCTATTGGCATCAAAATATATTTTGTGCTCTAAAATAATAATGATTTGGTTTTCTGTCACTGTCTCTTAGGTGGAGGAATCTGGCCTTGTTTGTCATCCTCCTTGGAAACTGAAAGTCATCCAGCTTTTTGAAACCCAGAGAGTAAGGCATGGGTTGATGACACTAGGACCCAGTGGTGCAGGAAAAACGACTTGCATCCACACCTTAATGAAAGCAATGACAGGTATGCTAGTACTTGTATTGCGAACTGTTACTGGAGTGTTACACCGCAAACTTTAAACCTCATTGTTTCTTCTCAGAAAACCTCAATTGCTTCACTGTGAGAATATATTACTGGAAGAATGAGATTTTGTGCTGAGATACTAATCATTCTAGTAGAATCTTTTAAAAGCTTAAAAATGTCTACAATTCAAAGCCATCCTCTTCATATCCTTTTTTCCATATTATCATACTTTTATCAGAAGTTCTTATTCTAGAAGCATTAAGAAAGAGGAATACAGTCTAGGTAGGCAGCTCAGACAAGTGGTTAAAGCAGCTCCTGGGTTTTGCTGAGGTAATGCTCAAACCTTTTGCTAATCATAAGTATTTAGGTATTTTTGAACACAATGGACAAGACAGGGTCTTTGCAATATAAAATAACTGGATTTATAACCATAAATTCCTCGTTTAGGCAGTGACAAAGTCTCCAAGGGTGTTAATTTTGTGTCCTTGTTGGAGGCTTGAAGGCTGTGTGTGGTTTTTTTGTCATCTGTATTTCTAAACAAAGATATTAGTTGAAGAATGTCTGTTTGATCTTATTAAAATAAAAGGTCATACCCTGGGGAGAAAAACATCTCATTTGAGGTAAGCTTGTGTTACCCCATTTCACAAGCTTGTTATATGTTTTTCCAGAAATGGATAATTTCTGTAAAAAATAGTTCAGCAAGTCTCTCCTACATGCAGTATTGTGCTCTCCTTAAGAAACACTCTAAGCTCTACATTGCAGTGGAAATGAATGTTCCACTTCTTTTCCAGGAGAAAAAGCAGAAAGAACAAAGTTGCATTGTGCTGTTTTCCTATCCTTTTTTGTAGCACTGAGATGTGAACTACTACCAAGATAAAGCCACCTCAATACTTTTTACAAAGCTGATCTCACACAACCTAATGAAATGTTAAACTATGTGATTTGTCAGGCTTCTATTACCTGTTAGTGAAATCTGGTTACAATGAATATATTTTAAAATAAGTAGTTTTTTCAGCTCTTTCTTTCAACATCTTACTGCTAGCTCTTGGTTAAGTTTTAATATTGGGTTTTCTAAAGATGCCTGGCATAGTAGTTTCTAAGCTGTTGCTAGTGAGATAAAGGTTATGTGATCATGGTATGGCTAGATAGAATTTATCTGTCTAAGAGAATTCACAGGAATATGCCAATATCATATACTTTACCTATTTTAAGATGTATGCAAGTGCACAGAAGGGCAAAAACCCCCGAACCTCCAATCAATCATCTGTCTGGTATTTAGTCATTGGGTTTTAAAAACGTGCATCCAAAGCAAAGCTTTTAAAGCTCTGTCTTTTATAAGCCTTCAAAATGTTATACTAAACCTAGAATAAATTTCATCTTGCTACTCTTCTGTTCCCAATGAAGCTATGAAATGTGAATCGTACTTTCAAAAGTTTCAGAATTTCATTCTACTTTTTATGATGTCTCCAATTAATGAATTTTGTATAGCAAGAGAAGTTTTTCAAGTATATATGCAAGTTCTTATAACTGTGAATGCTAATTAAAGCATACATTTGAGTGTAATGACTTTGAATTTCTCAAAGTTCTCTTACTGCTGAAAAGAAATGCAAAAAATAATTGTGATCTGCCGTTGTAGATTGTGGACAGCCACATCGTGAAATGAGAATGAATCCTAAGGCTATAACTGCTCCACAAATGTTTGGACGCCTTGATGTGGCAACAAATGATTGGACAGATGGAATATTTTCAGCGCTCTGGAGAAAAACATTAAGAGCCAAGAAAGGTATTGTGGTGGGTTGAGCTTGGCTGGACTCCAGCTGCCCACCAAGTTGCACTACCACTCCTTTTCCCAGCTGGACAGGGAATAGAAAATAAGTAGAAAACAACTTGTAGGTTGAGATAAGGCAGTTTACTAAAGTAAAAGCAGAAGTTTGTGTGAGCACAAACAAAGAGGATAAAAAAGGTTTATTCTTGACTTCCCTTTAGCAAGTGATGTTCAGCCACTTCCTGGGAAGCAGGGCTTCAGCACACATAGCAGTTGCTCTGGAAGGCAAACACTGCAAATAACAGATGCCACACCTTCCTCCTCCTTTCTTTAGCTTTTGTATCTGAGCTGATGTCATAAGTTATGGAATATCCCTTCGGTCAATTTGAGTCAGCTGGCCTGGTTGTGTCCCCTCCCAGGATCTTGCTCACCCCCAGACCCTTGCTGTGGGGAATTTTGGAAAGACAGCGCTGAAGCTGTGCCAGCGCTGCTCAGCAGTACCCAAAGCACTGGTGTGTTATCAACACCTTTCCAGCAATGCAGAGCACAGCACTGTGAGGGCTGCTGTGGGGAAATGAAATCCAGCTCAGCAACACCCAATACAAGTATAATGTAAAAGACTTCCATTCAAAACAAAACAAGAAAAAGCCCCACGCTTCAGGACATCTTTATAATGCACATTAGCGGGCTTTTTTTTTTTTTTTTTAATACATGGAAGCATTGGGAAATTGCTGGAAGAGTTTCTGTCCCTTTTACAGTCTCTATTCTAAATGCTGTGAGTTCAAACTGTGTAGTGTAACAAATACTATTTCACTGCATTTGCTGAATTCTCTCTTTTGAATATTAGGCCCTTGTATGGAAGAAAAGTGGAAGGTAAAAGTCAGTTCCCCCAGTACTGGCATCCTAGAAAAAAATTGGGTGTTGTCAGGATTTCTACCTATTCTCCACCTACCATATTGAAAGGAAATAAATCTAATCAGTTGTGTCATACCAGCTAGCCCTGCACATATATTGTGCATAGTCCATCTCAAATGGCACTAGATAATTCTATTTAGGCAACCAATTTCTGCCTAAAATTACACTGAAATATATTCTTAGACTGCTATAATTAACTAAAAGAGTAGCCTTGATAGTTTGATGCTAGATGGATTCTTCCTTTTTTTGTCTGAAAATTAGTATGCGATCATATCATAATGTCTTAAAAGAAAATACTGACAATTATTGCACTATTTTCATACTAAAATTTTTAGTCTTCAAAAATACAGGTATTTTTAAAATAGAAAATGCTTTTCATTTAATTTTGGTAGGCTTGTTTCAAATCTAGAAATGTAGCACCCTTGAGAAAGCAGCATAGCATCAACAATTGACTTTTTAATCTTTTCCTTCAAGATGAAGTATATATTAGCACACTCACATGACTTCCTTGGATTTACTCTGTAAGAGTTCTGTAATATCTCTTTATGAGTCAGACTCCAGACTACCTCATGCTTGAGGTGCCTGAACTGTAGCTATAAAAACCCTCTACATATAAAAATTTTATTATCTGTTTCATATCTACTTTGTTCAATGCTACCAATGCTCCAAGCCACCTAGGCCTTTGTAAGAACCGACTCTGAAGGCAGATGGACCATCTCTGACTAAAGAGCTGTCTAGCAATGCACAGGGGGGCTGTGTGTTCCCTAAGGGGTGGGCAGCCCGAAGCTGAGATGGGATCTCTTTCCAGCCAGGATCTGTTGCTTAGGATGAAAGTGAGGCAAGCAGGACAGACCCAGACCCTCCCAGGAAACAGAGGCAGGCTTTAAAATACATTTCTATTACTAAATGGAAAGTGATGGAAAAACTTGAAAGGAAGCTGGATCAAGTTTAGGGGTGGAACAAATGACAAGAATGTGTGCTATTTGAAAGAGTGATTTTTCGAGAGTTCATTTAATTTCTCTACATTTATAAAACTCATTGGAAACAAATGGTGTTTTAATTTGAATATATCTATAGTTGTTATCTCCTTTATGTTGTTGTATGTAACTTGAAATAAACCTAATTTACTACTGTCTTGAAGACTGGATTCACGAAACTCAGAGTATTAAAAACCGGTGACTTATGCTGATGGCACTTAATGTACTGAAAAATGGGTAATTATTATCAATAGGTAACCAAATGAAGTACCCAATTGAAATTGAGTGATGGAAGTGGCAATTATATTGAAAGCTGAGATTGTAGCTTTGTGCCCAAATTCAGAATTAGTTAAAAATTTGTTTTCAGACATAAGGAACTGGTCCTTGAAAAAAACTAGCACTTCATCCCTAGGCCTTTTTATATGTTATGTTGGATTATAGGTGACCACATCTGGATAGTTCTTGATGGTCCAGTGGATGCTATTTGGATTGAGAACCTTAATTCCGTCCTGGATGACAACAGAACTCTAACACTAGCAAACGGTGATCGGATACCCATGGCACCAAATTGCAAGATAGTCTTTGAGCCTCATAATATTGATAATGCTTCTCCAGCAACAGTTTCAAGAAATGGAATGGTGTTCATGAGCTCATCAGTTCTCAACTGGAGTCCTATTCTTGAGGTACAATAGCTAGACACAGTCTATGTCTGTATTGAAAGTTTTAGTGGTTACTTATTCAGCTCTTCACTGTTTCTTTAGGACCTGTTTTTGTGCCTTTTGCTATGAAATACCTTTTACTCTGTATAACTTCTAGGCCAGTACTTAAAATAGCAATGTTTCTGGTAGTTCATACAAGAGTGAATAATTTTTTAAGGAACATAGGTAACATATTACACTTTTAAAAACATGGCTATTTTGCTTTGGGACAAATTTGTAATTAAAAGTATTTCATGCAATTGAAGGACGAGTCAGTTGTTAAAATACCAACTACCTGGCAGCCCATAGTACAGCTTAAGACCAAAGAGGAAAAAAGAGTAAACAAGTTGATTCAGGGAGCTCGAAACCTCAAGAATATATAAATTCCCTTGATATTTCTCAAAATATATTGCAGTTGGGATTTAGAACCAGGAATAAAGTCAATGCAGCATCAAAGCATGTAATTTTTAAATTGATGTTGTTACTTGGTTGTCTGTTAACATTCCTAGAAGCAAAGTATCTGAAGATCCAGGCAGTAGTTACTGTCTCTCTGGTATGGAATGAATAATTCAGAAAAACAGAACACGTTTTAGGTGTGTTTTGGAGTCAAAAACCAGCATATAACATATTGAAATATCAAAGTGATTTAGAAAGTCTTTTTTTTCTATGTCATCTTTCATATTCCAAAACCCACTAAAAATATATCCTAATCTTGACAGAATGCTTGTAACAATATAGTGAATGACAAATTCTGAGACTTGAGCATACTATTTTTTTTTCATGTAGCAAAAATCTTGGTAAAGATGAAATATGAGACCTCCCAAGAACCTACCTAATGCTCCATAGTAATATATTTCAACAAAGCTTTCAGCATTTAAGTCCAGTTTTCTTCCATTTTAAGAAAACAATAGAGACAATAGCAGTGTAAAAAAAAGTTGGCTCCTGATTTTTTTTATTCATCCCTGTGTTGGGAGCACCCATGTCCTGTTGACTTCTTGCAAACTTGGAGGTTTGTTGCTTGTGAAGAGCTAGGGGTTGCTGCAGAGGGCTGATACTATATTTTTCTAGTAGTGTTTAAAGCTCTTTCTTTTTAGAATGATATTAAATTACATGGAACTGTCTGTTCAGTCACAGGTCTCTGCAACACTCGAGAATCATTGCTAATGCATTCCATGAGTTCCTTTGCCAAGTCCAAAATATTTATATTCTTATTATGAAAAAAGTGTTTAACAAGTTTCCTAAAAAAAATTGGCTGGTAAAACTTCAGTTTTACCTATGCAAATACGTGCAGTCAACACAAGTGCCTTATGTATATTACTGCCAAGCTTTACTTTTTTAAAATTTTTAAACTAATATGGATACTTGGGAAAGTGTAGGTGTAAATTATGCATCTAGGACAGTGGCTCCCCTGAGATTCCACTCGTGTTGTTCCTTTCTGTGGTTACAACACTGCATAGGGCCTACTGATCTTAGGTTCTCACAGCTCTGCCTCCTTGCATTGCTTAGTTTGCAGACAACCACTTCTGGGATATTTAAATTGTGCTAAAGATTCAGCTGCAAAGACAGCAGAAAAAAAACCCATTTTATTTTGCATTATCACTCATGATTTACCTTCTCACTTTAACATGAGATGCAGGCTAAATTTATTAGTGTTGAAGTGTTGTATGAAACTAGTTTTCCTTAACCCATAACCTTATGATTTCAGTATATTTTGGTGATAGCAACAGTCTAAAGAAAAGAAATATTAAAAAAAAAAATTGAATAACATAAACCAAGTTATATTAATTTCACCATGAAATTTCCCTTCCTTTCCCCCTTGAAAAAATTGGCTATAAAATTGCAGCCTATAGTTATTTATAATTTGATCCAATAGCACTTTTTTTTTTTTTTTTTTTTTTTTTTTTTTTTTTTTTTTTTTTTTTTATATTTTTTTTTTTTTTTTTTTGTTTGGTCTTACTTCATGTATAAAATATCTTGATGGCTTTTTCAATATACCTCCCTTTAAATCTATTTCATAATGCAATGTTCTACATATTCCGACAGGTCAGGGTAGATGTTAACCTTGTTAATTCTCAGATGCTGAATGAAACATAGTATTTGTTGATATTTCAGAAGAACTTTAACAAATTATTGAAGAAAAATATGGATAACTCAGGAAGTTGTTGTATACATTTATATTTTCAATCCTTACCATTTTCAAACAACTAAATATAGCTGCCTACTGGGATGCACTATTATGACATATGCAACTTCCAGGTTCAGTGAAATAGTTCTCAAACTTTTCATGTTGCTGTTTTTCTTAAGAAGAATGTGCTTCTTAAGCAGATTTTGCAAAGTGATTACAGGTATTTGATCCATTACTTATCAGCCTTCTCCACAGCAATTATCAGCTTTTCTACTTACCCCTAATATTTTTTGAACAATCAGTGAATTTTTGGATATCTGTTTTAAGCACATCTGCCTTCTAATTCTTACCACTTTTTTTCCTACCTACCCATTTCTAGAAAGGTTCTTCATATATATACCTATTTGTAATCAGTCCCAAAGATTGTTTGCTTTGGGAAGCAAAAGAAGAATTTAAAAATATTACAAAAGTGGTAGAAAGAATCATAGAAGGACAATATAGCTGAGCTTGGAAGGGGCCTCTAGAGATAATGTTAAATACAACATTAGTCAAGTCAACCTAGAGGAGGCTGCAGAGGTCTGTGTCCTGTTGAGTTTTGAGATGAAGACTCCAGGGACTCACTGAGAAACGTGTTCCAGTTTCAACTACTCTCATAAGAGAAAAGCATCCTCTGTTTAAAGCAAATTTATTTGATTTCAATTTGTTCCAAATTTTATTTTGAGTTTTGGGGAAGAATCTGCAAGTGTTTTTGCTGGTGATTGTATTTTATGTAGGAAATAAATTCATGGGATGTAAATGAGAAGTATTCTTCCATGCAGATGAGAGAAAGTGTCAAGGTAACTCCAAGAACCGTGTTATTACTTTGAATTAAAGACATCAAAGAACGAATCCTGTTCTATGATCTTAAGAAATGGGTAGTTTTACTTAGGTTTTGTTTATCTATCATTACAGATACTGAGATACGCAATAAAAACACTACACACACCAGCAGACCTCCCCCTGATAGCCTGACGTTTTTGGACATCTGCCAGATCTTTTGGGTTATCCTCTATCCATGTTAGAAATAATGTGTAGAATAAATAAAATTTGTGTTCAATACATATTATATTTGTATAATATGTATTTTATAAATAAATATGTATTTTATAAATAAAATATGTATTTTATAAATAAAACTCTTTGCAGAGTTTTTGAATACCTTTCTCAGCTGTTGCAATTTAAAAAAATTTGAAAAGAATTATTTTTGTGCTGTTGAACCCAGCTTTTTCTCTTCAGTTCTCTTAATCTTAAGCATCCAGTAGGAATTATGCATACTTGGGTAAAATTTGACCTTCTGCTAATTACAACCCCTCCTCCCATCCCCCCATTCTCCCCCCAGGAAATCAACATTTCATGCTTCCTGAATCTTTTGCATTACTATACTTGAATTTGCTGAGGCTTGGATTGGGAACTTAATTTGTTCTCTTGACGTGCTTTGCAACAGGGATTTTTGAGAAGATGCTCCTTCCAAGAGGCTGAAATTCTACGTCAGCTGTATTCTTCAACATTCCCAGATTTGTACCGCTTCAGCATTCAGTCTCTGCACTGCAAGACTGAGATGCTGGAAGCCTTTGTGATTATGCAGAGCATCAATATGCTTCAGGGCCTTCTCCCACCTAAGGTAGGTAGTGTGAATGTTTTTACCTGGAGATAATTTTAAGTAACGAAGTTTTGTAGAGAGGGATTCTTTGATGACTTGGAATGTCAATGGATATGCAGGTTAGTAAGGAATACATTGTATTTCTTTAGAAAGTAATGGCTGGGGTGTAACCTCTCTTGCAATCTCACATTTGGATTTGATGTTAAGCACATGGAGCATGCGTTGGCAGTTTTCCTTTTTTTATTTTTGGGTGATTTGTTATCAGTTTATATTGATTCTGTCTGATCATTGAAGACGTCTCTGAATTTAAATACAACTGAAGACTTCTAACCTGATGTTACTAATGATTATCAAGTAGAGTTTTCAGGCTGTTGAAAATTAAAACCTAACTCAATCCTTCAGGAGCAAGGTGGAGAACTGACTCCAAAATACTTGGAAAGGCTGTACATCTTCTCTCTCATGTGGAGTGTAGGAGCATTGCTAGAGCTGGAGGACAGATGCAGAATGGAATACTGGCTTCGAAACCATGCAACAGTAAAGCTTGATCTTCCCTGTATCCCAGAAGGCAGTGAAGATACAGTGTTTGATTATTATGTGGCATCTGATGGTTAGTAAATCAGCAGGGTGATATGGGGTAAAATTTAAAAGTTATTTTTAAATCATGCTTTTTAAAGAGAATTAATTCAGGAGTAATTTGTAGCTTTCCTTCTTTTGTGTCCCTTAGTAAGTTTTGTTTTACAGCTATACTTTACTGGTGGTATTGTGTTGAGCTTTTTCACTGTTCTCAGTGAGAAGTCAAAATGGGGATATATTGTTACAAAAAGCTGCACAGACTTTGTGGTGATGAATTGTCAAGTGAACAAAACCAGATAATCCTTGTCTTTGGCATAATTTATGTAGGAAAAAGGAGTAAGCCTCTTAGATACAACTTGAGGATTCTATGATTTTATGATTCTATAAATTTTAGTCTGAATAAACAGAGAGGGACTGCTGTACTTGAGGCAGAAGCACAGACAGATAACTCATTTCAAAATAAAGGAATCAATGATGCCTTGTATTTCTAAAACATTAACTTAATTTCTTTCTTATTAGGTACGTGGATGCACTGGAATACACATGTTGAAGAGTATGTATATCCCAGTAGTGGTACACCAGAGTATGGCTCAATTCTTGTGCCTAATGTCGACAATGTGAGAATGGATTTCCTTATTGAAACCATAGCAAAACAGGGCAAGGTACTTTTTCCATGTTTCATATCAAAGCAGTGCCAACAGTACACATGATAAAAGTTTTGGATTAGCAGTGAGATATTATGTTATTGAAAAGAAATAACTTAATTTTTTTTTAGATATAAAATGGTGTTTCCAGAAGCTACATTCATGCAAACATCCTTGAACTCTTGAATAGTCACTGCTTCCAGACTTTTTTGTCTTCCCCTCACCCCTTCTTTCTGTAGTGGAAATCACTGTAATTGCAGCTGAGGTCAGGTCAGAACAGAACCAATATTTTCATGTGCTGATGGGAGGGGGAGAAGCACCTAGGTCAGGAGGCTCATATCTGACTCTGCTGATCAAACTCTGCCAGCACGGGGCAGTTACAGAATTTACGTAGTTTTAGGTTATGCAACCCTATTCATCACCAAAACTGTGTCACATAAGCAATTGAAATTTTACAGATACTGAGTCTCTAGACAATTAAACCCTTTTTCAAGTAATTAACTCCTTTCCTTATTAGTTTGATTGTGCTGACTGTCATGACCATTAACTGCAAATATTTTTAACTTGTCAGGCCTGCAAAAATCTGAGAGACATTAACTATTTTACTTCTACATGTGTCTTGTTAAGAATTTACTTTACATAACTTTTCTAGTTTCATTTCTGTTTAAAAGCTAAATGGGACTGTTGAGCCTTTGCCAAGACACACAGCTCTTGTGTTTCATCTTATTTCGATGTTGTCTTTGTCTAGGCTGTCCTACTAATTGGTGAGCAAGGAACTGCAAAGACTGTTATTGTCAAAGGTTTTATGTCAAAATATAACCCTGAAAGCCACATGACTAAGAGTTTGAATTTTTCATCTGCCACGACCCCATTAATTTTCCAGGTATAGTAGTGATTAACCTTCTCATACAAGATGGCTGGATTCAGAGAATGTTCTGATAATTTGCCCAGAGGATGCTTCTGAAAGTGATTCTGAGCAATAAAAAAAGTACCTGTTCAAACGATCCAAGTGTCCTAACACTTGATTTAAGACTTCTGTGAATAAATTGTTCCTTTCAACTTTTTCAGTTGTTATTGACCTGTTTTTGGACTTCTACAACACCATGCATATTATTTTCTTCATCATATGTTGTATTTTTCTGTCAAATATATCAGTTCTCATTAACCAGGAAGAGCTGTGAGACTTCACTAAACACCATGGGTAAAATAAGTGCTACCCACAACAATCTGTCATTAAAAGTATGCTGTCTGCAATTTAAGTTTCAATCATTTCAATCACTCATTAAAAAAGTAACACATGCAGTGCAGCTGCTCTACATACAACTATGAATGCTTAAATTCTGTATTGCCTGTCTAAATTTCTACCAAGCTAATTCAAATTATTTCAAGTGTCTTTAACCTCCTGACAATATATTATGGAAATATTTTCAATGCAGTCTGGTATGCCAGGCCAAAGCACTGTCTGGGCTGTAAGTGCTGTCTGTAAGCTTGATGAATCACCTATCATCTGCCTCTATAGCACAGTAAAAACTACTAACATATTATATAGTATAGAAGCATGTAATTTTGGTCTAAATTTCCTAGAATTTTTCCTTCTACTTATTGGGCTATAAACAAAAAGTAATATATTTTTATAAAATAAATGTAGATTTATTTGATGATAGGTGAGAGTCTGATGATTAGGACATCTGAAATAGATTTGCAAGACTAAGTCAATTCTCTTTTAACAATCTAGATCAAAACATTCTGTTATGACACGTGCTTTAAAATTACTCTGACTTCTTAAAATCCTGGTCTAACTGATGGCACTTCTGTAAGAAGAGAGGAGCCTAGGCACAGTGTAAGAATGCAGATATTTAGGTTTACGTTGAAGAATAATTATGTATGGTTAAGTGAGCTTTCACTTGGTATAGAGTAAATAAAAACTGGACCTTAAGAAGAACAGAGAAATGGAAAGATGATGAGAAGAACAGTAGTGGTAAGTCTACCATTAGGCAAAATTATCTCATCAAGTGTATTTATGTATGAGTTTAATTATCAATGGATGGATGCTTTTATGAAGTACATTGATACCTGCTGCAAAGGTCTTCCAGAATTACATCTTCAATTTAATCTTTATTGCTAGCAATCAGCAATTTTGCTGATTAAAAAATAAAACGAAAGAAAAGTTTGAAACTTATTCAGATTTATGAAAATGTTAGGCATGGCCTTCTACTGTAGATACCAGCCTAGTGCTGTGTAGCTTGGGATTTCAGACATTCTTGTTGAACTAGTGCAATTACCTCCAGCAGAGGCCTTGCCTAAACCTCACTTAGTAAAATTCTATGTAAGAGAACCATCAATATTTTTAAGTGATTGAATCATGTATGAAATGGAGTGCTCTTTGTAACTATGCTGCTAATTGCTTTCTAACAGCGTTCAATAGAAAGTTATGTGGATAAGCGCATGGGCACAACTTACGGTCCACCTGCAGGCAAAAAGATGACAGTCTTCATTGATGATGTGAACATGCCCATAATCAATGAATGGGGAGATCAGGTTAGTTTGTAAAAGAAGAAAAAAGAGGACGAAAGTATTTTTTTCTTTTCTTTTCTTGCTGTACTGTAAAATTGGCCTCTCAGTCATTCAGAAAAGCGTAAATTTGATATGTAGTACCTTAATTTTAAACATTCTTTTTAAAGAACCTGTCTACATTACTTTGTCAGGAATTAATTGAGAATAGATATGCTGACTGCAAGAAGCAGTTTGAATACTCATTAAAATATGCCTGTGTAATAACGTTTTTTAACAACACTCATTTTATAATTAAAAATAAGAAGTCTTTGGCACACAAATTGTGATAGCAAACTGACATTGTGGGCAATAATTAAGATACTGTGAAACCTGAGATTTAAGCAGTGTCTTCTCTGCTTTCGGTAAAATGGAAGTAACCTTTATGTATATTGACAGGGTTGTTCTGAGTTATATTGCTTTGGAAGCTAATGTTAGAATTTCAATAGAAGTATAGCTGCAGGATGTACTCTCTGTGGGGTGTTTTCAGCTTGTCAAACAGAAATGTAGGGTATCCATTTTTGGCTAAAGAGAACGATCTTGCACTCTTTTGTATGGAAGTAATTCTATGTTTTCAGCTTGAAAACCGTGCTTGTGATCATTACATAGGAAACTTAAAACAAATATTTTGTATCTTTTGAAACATGCGAAGATGCATTAGTTTGGACTTGATTAGAACAAACTGGAAATTTTGTGCTAAAAGGGAGAAGTATTTCCAACAGTAATGGAAGTCATGGAGCGTTCAAGTGAGAATAAATTGTAGTATGAATGATTAGTTCTATTCTAGGGTGCACCTCTACTCCCACAATTTTCATCTGTAGATATTACCAAATGTGCTTATTCCTATCAGTGCATTTTTATCCTGAAGCAAATAAGCAGAGGGTTAGGGGACAAAATAATGTTATACTCTTGGTTAAGTCGTTCAAATACACAAGAATGTTTTGTATTTCTTTCAGTTGTATGTGTAATATTCTGTTATATAAAACCTGGTTATTTTACAGGTCACTAATGAGATAGTTAGACAACTGATGGAACAGAAAGGACTGTACAACCTGGAAAAACCTGGTGAATTTACCAACATTGTGGACATTCAGTTTTTGGCTGCCATGATCCACCCTGGGGGAGGTCGCAATGACATTCCACAGAGGCTGAAGAGACAATTTTCGGTGTTCAACTGTACTCTGCCTTCTAATTCTTCCATTGACAAAATTTTTGGTAAAGGGAAATTAGCTTTGTATCCATGTAATTTTTGAAAATAGTAGTTGATTTTTCCTTATCCTTCTATTTATACACATTATTGTTAAAATCAAGGCTTAATTCCCTTCTGACTTGTTTACCAGCACATTTTCCTTCAGTAATCACTCCCCACCTGCAACATCATCAGTCTGTACGTTTTTCAGGTCCGGTCACATGTCTGAAACTCTCGGTATGCTCAGATTTAGTAAGAATGACAGGAAAGTATCGTTTTAGAGACCATGCTGGACAGTTGCTCAGGTTCCAGGGCTGCTAAGAATGAGCGAGTAAAGACTAGACTTTCACAGAGGATGACATCATACTGATTTTAGACAGGAGATTAGCTATTCAAAGCCAGTGGAAGCTATTTTGGGAGAAAAAAAGAACATTTTAAATGTTAGTTAAAAGCTATATAACCATTGAGCTGGTGGCAGAATGGTGTTAAGAATGGTTGAATCAAGATTTGAACAAAGACTGGAAAGCCATTTCAACAAACTGGAAAAGTTCTTGGGGATTGAAATTTAAAAAGACACAGAAACTTCGGATGATCATTGCTCTTGATGTTGTGCTAATGTGTCTTTGATTTGGCAATCTTCTTTTCCACAGGTGTAATTGGAGAAGGGCACTACTGTAGTGAGCGGGGATTTTCAGATGATGTGAAGAAAACAGTAGCCAAATTGGTTCCACTGACACGCAGACTGTGGCAGATTACCAAGCTAAAAATGTTGCCCACACCAGCCAAGTTTCATTATGTCTTCAACCTTCGAGACCTCTCGAGGATATGGCAAGGAATGCTGAACACTACGTCAGAAGTAATCAATGAACCGCAGGTAAGTGCAGCACATCAGTGACCTTGTTATAATTAGTGTAGGAAAGAGCATGAAGAGTCTATCTTGGCATTTGAGTTGGCTTTAAAAAAATGCAGCTTTAGTGGGATTTTTTGAGGCAAAGGTGTTTTAGTCCAGCTTTTATAGCACCATCTGAAATGACAACTCTTTTTGTTTCAAAACAATAACAAAACCCACTTCTTTTGTCACAACAGTTTGCTTCTATCTGCTTTTCCTGTTACTGACAAATGCTAGTTTATTTGAAAGAAGTGACAAAATAAGTGAGAAGCAATTAACTTACTTTAACCCAATGAAAATGCTCATATATTGTTTAAAAAATTGAATAGTTCCTCCTCTCCATTACTGTCTTGAGACTTTCAGTCACTAACTAATTTCTGTCTAACAAATGGTTTCTGGCTAACGGTTTAAAAGGAAGAAGTAGTAACAAGTTTAGTAATATTTTTTTCTTCCATAATCCATCTTTTCTTCCAATAAAACATCATTTCTCTTCTAATTGTTTTAAGGAAAAGTAATTTAGAGATTTAAGCTCTGAAACATGTAGTGCTGGAAAAGCAATGTTTATGGTAAATATGGAAAATTTGTTAAATATTTGGGTTATATAATCGCTTCACGTACAATGTTTATCTCTGTTTGTTGAATAAGCTCCTGAATTCTACTACATCTGAAATTTAAACTTCAGAATGGGTTTTAATTTCTACGGTTAAAAATATTTAGCATTTAGATAATTATATATATACGTATGCACACACTCAATTAATGTCTTTTGAATTGGTCAAAACACTATTATATAAGTTTACATATTACTTCTGAGACTTGACATAGTATGTGTCATTTGTACAGAGTGCTGTAGGCCGAAACAAAAGGTCTTCAAGGAATACTTGGAATTTTTCTACTACTGTATAGTGATAGATAGGATTAAAACCAGTGCTGCTAGTGTTAACAGCCGGACAGGTTTTCCTTCTCCATCCTATGATCAAACTGAGGGACTTTAAAGGTATACTGAATTTGGAGAAGGAATAAAATAAACACTTAAACATTTTTCTTTGTTGTTATTCGAACTACTTTGGCTGTAGCATTGGGAGTGGCATCTGTGTTTGGCATGAAATGATTTGTGCCATGATGCTTATATTTTCACCCATTTTCTACTTAATGACCAGTTAGAAAAGTGGTTTATCAATACAAAAATATGTTAACTCCTATTGATATTGTTTTAGGGGTGGGGAAATAAGGGTTCATACACTTCACCTTGGAATGCTAGATCAAGGCTTCTTCCATAGTTAATTGAATATAATCTTAAATTGCTATTGGGCAGAATAAGAAGCTCAAGGTATCTCTAATGAAGAACCCCCCAAATATTATTTCTTTTCTAATGTTACTGTGATTTTTAAATAAAGAAATAAAGGCAAAGCTTTTAAGTCAGTATCGTTCCTTTGGAAGCCAAATGAGTTTCTCAGTACAAGAGACACACAGAGCTTCTGGACCATGTCTGGCAGGCAGCCATAAAGATGGTTAAGGGACTGGAGAACCTCTTTTAAGAGGGGAGGTTGAGGTAGCTGGGCCTGTTCAGTCTCAAGATGAGAAGATTGAGAGGAGACCTCATCAATGTCTGTAAGTATCTGAAGGGAAAGTGCCAGGAGGACAGAGCCAGGGCCTGCTCGGTGGTGCTAAGCAATGAGACAAGAGGCAAAAACTGATTCACAGGGCGTTCCACCTGAATGTGAGGAAGAACTTCTTGACTGGGCAGGTGGTGGAGCACTGGAATAGATTGCCTGGAGAGGTTGTGGAGTCTCCCTCAGTGGAGATATTCAAGAACTATCTGGATGCAATCCTGTGCAATGTGCTCTAGGATGATTCTGCTCAAGCAGGGAGGTTGGACCAGACAACCCTGTGACCTGTGGTCCCTTCCAACCTGACCTACTCTCCTCCTGTGATTCTGTGAAATGCACTTTCGTGGGGTTTTTTTGTATGTAGGTGCTGATAAAACTGTGGAAGCATGAATGTAAGTGCGTTATTGCTGATCGTTTCACAACCTCAGAAGACGTTAATTGGTTTCATACAGCGGTGGCAAAACTCATTGAAGAGGAATTTGAAGATACAAAAGCTTTGCTGAATCATGAAACAGATGCATTCTTTGTTGACTTCTTAAGGGATGTACCTGCAAGGACTGGTAAATTTTGTTTTATTTATCCATATAAAGGCATTTAGTGTTTCTCATTATGGTGGAAGTTTAAGAGCAGGACCTGGATTTTTGAGCTTTTAAATATATAAAACATGACATGTGACATCAACTTCAAAGAGCTGTATGCCCAGATTAGTAATATGTTTACTAGTACTATATACTCTTTTTGTCTCTGGGTTGTAAAATCACACTATGTTTGTCCCTGAGAGAAATACATGATGGCTTGAGATGAAATAGCTCAAAAATCAACTTTTAGATCTTAGCTTCAAAGGAATTGTTAGTGGTGCTAGTGATCTCAAGACCCTCAACATATTAAAAGGTTTTTTTATCAGTTGGTTTTGACATTGCTATTTAGTACTTGTGATTATGAATCTTGAGACTAAACAAGAGTTTAAAATAATACATTTTGTTAGCTGACTCTCTTAATAATGGAAAAGTCTGCCCTTTCTTTGATTTTCTACTTAATTATACTGTCCTTGGACTTTAATAATAAAACCATAGGAACAGAATTAAGGTGATATAATTCTTTTAAATGGTTCAAAACTATAAAAATATCACTGTAGTTTAACTCCTTGATGTATTTCTCATTAGTTTCTTTTCAGCTGCTAAGTTGTTTAAATGTCTTATTCAGCTTGCAAGAAATTTATTTCTACCTGGAGAACTCCTGTTGTTTAACCAGTGCTTTTATGGGTTAAAATAAGAACACAATTGATTTAATCAATAAGGGTAATTGATTTAATTAATCTAGAGGAGTGTTCATATGCAGAAGCAATACAGAGCTAAAAATTCTGAAATTAAGGTGATTTCAGGGATACAAAAAATGCAATATAAAGGACATCTGAAAGAGAATTAGTAATCCCTGTATTTTGAGAGATTAGGTTCTATGGTAAAATGTGATTTTCTTAAGCTATGTTTTTATACACATACTTTTGGGTTTTAGTTTTCTTATTGTTTATATGTTGCTGTTTTTTCCTTGGAAACTGCCTGAGTATTGGAATGGTGCAATGGAAAGGAAATGCAGAAAAAATTCGAAACAAGAAAAATGTTACAGATGCTATTCTAAATACAGTACAGTGTGGTTGGGGGTTGGGATTTTTTCCCCACCTTTTTGTCCCTTCTCTTCACATTGGCTTCTAGTACTTTACTAAGCATTAGGGAAATACTTATTTTACTGGAACAACCTATTTATTTCATTGATTTTAATTCTACCAATTAGAGATAATGTTCTGAATTATGTATTTCTTCAGTAAGTTAGAAGAGGCTTAGCAAAACTGATTGATCTAGGATAACTGGAAAAATACATCCTGTAGCATATATAGATCATAAAATCCTGAAACTAATTAAGCTAAATGTATGTAAATAAGAGCAAAATTGTACTAGTATTAGACTAGTATTATTTTTGAGGAAATCCAAACCACCAACCAAAAACCTCTGGATGTCTGCCTGCTGGCACTGCTCCAACGAAATTTTTCAGTTGTTTATTGATGAAATATGGGCTGGATAAGAAGTGAGATGGATTGAAAATTGGCTGAATGGTCAAGCCCAGACAGTTGTGATCAGTGGCTCAAAGTCTAATTGGAGACCAGTAACTAGTGGTGTATCCCAGGGGTCCATACAGGCTCCAGTCATCCTCAGCATGGTCTACGTGATGGGGCAGAGTGCACCCAGTTCAAGCCAGTTCCCAGATGACACAAAACTAGGAGGAGTGGTTGATATGCCAGAGGTTGTGCTGCCACCCAGATGGACCTTAACAGGAACCCCATAAGGTTCAACAAAAGGCAGTGAAAAGTCCTGGACCTGGGGAGGAAAACTACCGTGCACCAGTATACACCGGTGATCACCCATCTGCAAGTTGGCTTTGCAGAAATGGACCTCGAGGTGCTGGTTCACACCAACCTGAGCATGAACCAGCAGTGTGCCCTTGCAGGAAAAAAAAAAGAATGACATCCTGGGCTGCATTAGAAGAAATGTAGCCAGCAGGTCAAGAGAGGTGGTCCTTTCCCTTTTTCCGGCACTAGTAAGGACACAGATGGAGTGCTGTGTCCAGGTCTGGCCTGGTCCCTGCTGATCTCAACCTTTCTGCGATTTTATTTGCTGGAAGAATCCCTATGAATGAAGGCATGTCACCTTGAAGCATGGTTAAGCTTATGAACAGAAAAACGAGGCAGCAGCACTGTTACCTCCTTTCTTTGGTGGTTGACTTGTGGCTTTCAGATAACCTAATGAAACAAATGTAATGCTAATTCACAGTGAATATAATTTCTTGTTGTGTCAGCTATTCATTTCAAGAGTATTTTTTTTCTAGTGCAATTATTTAATCAATTTAGACTGTTTTTCTTTAACAGCAAAAATTATTTGCAATTTTTTAACTGCAGTATTTATTTACCTTCATTCTCTGGTGCTACTTTTTTTCCTGGGACCTAAATAAGAATAATTTTTCATCATTCAAGTTTCAGATATAGAGAAAGAAGGCTATTTAGTTTTTTTCTCATTTTGTTTTAAAACTTAAGTAGCTGAAATTTCCATTTCTTGCAGGTAGGGTGTACTCAGCACTCTCATATGTACATCTGATATATAATATTATGTATAATAAACCTGTTTCTGGGTGGTGAAACTTCTAGTTATGTTCACTTATTTATCCCCTCATTGAACCTTTGTCAATTATTTAAACGGCTAAGGTTTTATTACTTGCTTTTTGTTCTAGATGAAAAAACAGAGGAAGTTAATTTAGATATTCCCAAAATCTATGAACCAATCTCCTCATTTCATCAGCTACGGAATCGTTTAAATAAGTTTTTACAAACATACAATGAGAATCTTCGTGGTACTGGAATGGACTTGGTTTTCTTTGAGGATGCTATGGTTCATTTAGTCAAGGTACAGTCTTGCTGGACTGCCATTTGTTGTTGTTCACTTGCCCTCACCTCCTTTGAGTAGAGGTATGCATGAATCAAGGTAAATCACGTCTAAAACTGAAGGCAACTAATTTATTGCTAGCAAATATTTGATCTGTCACTCTGTGACTAGGCATTAAAACCTATTAAAAACTTTTCAGAAAATGCACCAGATGGAACAATTCTTTTATACCTATCTTTTATGTTTGGGGAGATCATGGTGCTAGCTATTCTAACTGTATTTCAACCTTCCTTCTTCTTAATTCTTCTGGGAGCTCTTCCTGTCTTTGTAACGAGTCAAATGAAATTCAGGTTAAGACATAATTGGTTGCTTCTGAAAGAGTACATGCAGCAGAGAAGGAATTAATGTAGTCCAAAATTCTTTTGTAGATCCACAGTATGCTCACTACTTTTAAAGCTCTTTTGAATATGGATTGGAACTGACCAAAACTTTAAGCACAGCACAGCTTGATATGATTGTTCACACAGAATAGGCCTCATACAAAGGAGAGCCTTTTTTTTTACGCTAGAACCCCTATTGTCTCAGTTGAAGTCTGAGGTTTTCAGTATTTCTTAAAATAAATTATCAAGAACTGAATATAGAATTGCACCATACCCCAAAATAATATATTAAGTATCAAAACAATTTAAATTTAATTGTAGCTGACAAACATATTGCATCTGCAGTTTTCAAATTTTTTGTGTGAATTCTTGTAATTTCACAAAATTAGTCCCTTTCTAAGGTTCTCTCTGCAAAATGGATGATGGTCTGCTATGGATTTCTTTAGGACAATTCTAAATCATCATCGCACTTGATGCGATAAATGACTAACAAGTCATTAGGAATAAATGAGAAACTAACAAGTTTCTCATTTATTCCTAGTAAAAAAGCTATAGAAATTCAGGATCCAGTAAAAAAAAAAAAATTTTTTTCACTGAACAGCCGCTTGTCATCAGGAACATCTTCTTTGGGTAGCTAGATGGTAAACACCTGAAATACTTTATTGGTCTTTGCTTGGATAAAATGAATGGGTAGTGCTTCTATGGTTCTAAACTCTTGAAAACACCAACAACTGTGCAGACCCGAGACAGCTTCTAAGAGAAAGCGAGGCATAGCTGAAGTAATGCCTGATCTGAGCTGACATAATATGACTTGAATGAGTTAAATCTGAAGGATATCTTAAATAGAGAACAAAGTTTCCAATTAATGGCTTGTGTGCCTCTGCCTGGAAAAGATCTAATAGCCATTATTGAAATGATCAGTGATATTCCGAGGGTGGCGTGCAAATTAAATTTTCTTTCTCTGGTTAAATATTGGATTTTATCTTTCTCACAAAACATTAGCCTCTGGAAAGTAAAAAATACATTGCACTCAATGTGTAAAATAAATAGGTTTAAAATTAGAGGAAATTGGCATGATGATTTTTAATAGCTTGGAAGGAAGTAATTTAGAGGAAAGGCAAATGAATAGGTATCCCAGATTGCTTCTTGACACAATGGAATTCTAGGGTCATCAAAGAACTGTTCAAGATAATAAAGAGAACAGAAGCCAATATTGTGCATCATTGCTTATATGGAGGAGACCAGCTGCTAGCCACCTGGCTGGTATTACCGTGTCTTTGAGGGGAAATTGGCTCTGTGCTGCTCTGGGTATTAATGTAGACTCTTCTGAGTACTGTGAGGGTCTGCCCACTTGCAACTGGTAGGCTGTGGAGCAAGTTTGTCTCCTGTTCTTAAAGACATGTTTTCTCAGCATCAGGTAATATCTTCTACCTGCATCCATGTTTCATGGCATTGTTTTTTGGCTCTGGGCAGTGGAACAAGTATGAAGTTCACAGTTAATGCTGAAATTTTTTTTTCTCTGAATTCTAAAGGGTCTGTTTGTTTGCATTTCATGGTCCTGAATTGAAGGGAAATGTGGAGCAGTAGGAAGCTACTGCCTTTTGATTTAAAAGATAAATAATGAAGTGGGAAAGAAACATAGATCTAATTGGGAGATGTTTCACTGTGATCAAATATTCATACTGATACTGTGCATTTTTACAGTAATGTAAATAAGAAGCTTAACAAGTTTCATTATAAAGGCAGTATTATTACCTGCTGCTGAGAATACTGAAGATGCTTTGTCCTGAATTTTCCATGCTTGGAACATCCTGTATTTCTGGTCACAATGAAATGACCTGGTGAGATGCGTTTTACCAAAGTTATCCAGAGGTCATGGTATTGGGGAAATTATTATTTCCTTCCCAATTTTGATAACCTGTCATGCTGTGATAGCACATCACTAAGAAATCACAGCTGAGATTTACTTGTACTTTGTGGAAGTGAGAGATGTAATTTTACTGATAACTGAACGTACCCAGTGATGGAATCAAATGGTTGCTATACTATTTGACAGGTTAACAGAAAATACTGCAAAGTACAAATGTCCACAGAATATGTTAATAGTAATATAGAATCCCTTAATGAAACCTTAAAATTTTCATTTGTTCTTCATTTTTAATATAAGGTTATTAATGCAGTAGCGTAGAATTTTTGGATGTGTAAGATTTTACACATTATAGCAATAAATGACTGATATATCACACAGATTTCTCGTGTGATTCGCACTCCTCGTGGAAATGCTCTCTTAGTTGGAGTTGGTGGCTCAGGAAAGCAGAGCTTGACAAGACTGGCATCCTTCATAGCAGGCTATGACATGTTCCAGATAATGTTGACAAGGTGAGCATTACCTGAAATGTAACTAAGTAAATAGTTTGTGTTTTAACTCTTCCTGTAAGTAAAACAGGCCCACATTCTCCACTTATCATAGTCTGATCACCATCACATAGAGTGGAAAGACGTGAAAATCCTATGAGACTTACTAGATTTGCTTGATTTCCTACAATAATTGTGATTTTTTACCATCTTTGGAGTAGTAAATTATTTCGTGCCTTTCACAGAATGAGAAGGAATATTGGCAGTGTCCAGTTATCTTTGAGTCTTTACACAGTGCATTAAATTGTACTGAAAATTCTTTTAGGTAGTTAAAATGCCTTCATGAGTTTATCTTGTAATATTCGAAATGCTGTCACATGAGGAGGTTGAATCCTTATCCCTGCCCATTAATTTGGTAGATCTTATGTGTATGTCAAATATTTTGACAATCGTTTCAAGGATGTTTTGCCTTACTTCTTATTGTTCATCCCAATGTGGTTTCTTTTGAAATAACTCACAAAAGATAAAAAAAAAATCATAAATCCTTCTCTGAATACCTTAGAATGAATTCCTCCCAAACTGTCTGTAGGACAGGTCAATTTTGGCACTCAAATAAGATGTCATTTTAGAGGAGTAAAACTATTTTAAATCTTTTGGAGGTGTGTTGGCTGCAGAAGGAATTGTGGATTCCCATGTGGGAATGTCCCTTGGTGAGGGGTCTCATCAGAGGGTCGATCTGAAACAAGCACCTTTTTTGCCTTAAGTTCCAAGACATTGTCTCTAACTTATACTGTGGTTTTTGTTTTTTTTTTTTTTTTTTTTTT
>VZRR01004007.1:0-35195 GCA_013398015.1 Oreocharis arfaki | reverse complement strand
ATGGGGCACGGGGCACGGGGAGCGGGACCGGGGGCAGCCGGCGGCTCCGGGGGCGGCGGGAGGGTCCGGCACTGCACTGCCCGGCCTCGGGGCCCGCGGAGCCACAGGGCCGGGCTGGGGCTGCGGCAGCGCCCCGAGCCCCCGCGGGCCCGGCCTGACGCCGGTGGCTCGGCCGGGAGGAGTCCTGCTGGCAGTGGGGTGTCCCGCTGGGAACGCGGTGTCCCGCCGGGAGCGCCCCGGATCCCGAGAAACGGCCCTGTTTTGCAGCTCCCGCAGGGCCGAGGCCCCAGGCCCCGCTGTCAGGGCCGGGGGTGTCACAGCACCTTCCCCGCACCCCGCCTTGCATCGCGGGGAGCGCCCAGGGAAGGGGCCGGGGAGCCCTGGCTCGCCCAGTGGGTGGTGTGTGGGCACCGGGCCGCGGGCTCTGGTGAAAAACCTCCATTGTCCTCATGTTCCGTTTGGTTTGCTTCTAACAGGGCTTTAAAAGGGTGGTTTTGAGCATTTTTAGACTGGAAATAAGGGGTTTTCTGTTTGTATTGTTCACCTGACAAAAGACTCTTGTGTCTTGCACAGTATGCTGCAAAGCCTTTTCCAAACTTTAATTTTCGGGGGGCAAGAGAGGTCTCGGCATGACTCGGTGACGTGGAGTTTGGGGCACAGAAGGCACCTCACAGGTGGTGGAATAGGCTGGGTGTGAACACAGAATCTCCTCTCAGCCTTGGCTTGGCCCGCTGACCCATGTGTGCACACAGGTGTCCGCGAACAATTGGTGTTTGTGTTTGTAAACACACAGCACAGCGTTGCCGGGTTTGTGAATGGCTTGTGAAGGAGGGCTGTAAGCTGGCTGTGCTGTCTCTCCTGGTGTTGGGAAAATACAGTTATTTGGAGGGGGAGCTAAGGAAGGTGTTGGTTACCGGTGTGACACCTGGAGTTAAGAGCATGTCCTCTGGTTCTATGCTTTGCAAATAAAAGCCCAAGTCTCATTAGTTTGCTCAGATGGTCACAAAATAGTTGGTTGCTTTCTAAGAAAGGATCCTAGAAATCTTTTGGAGCTTGTATTGTTAGGAGCATCGTGGTTTGTGTTTTGATACAGACTTCAAAGCAGAAGTCTAGTAGTGCAGGTATTGAAGGTTATGCTGTCTGCAAACTGGGTGCACCCTTGAAGGCAGAGGTGCTGATTGGTGCACTTGGAAAGACAAGGGGAGAGAACCAAATGTTTCCATTTTTCTGTTGGAAATACCATCTTGAAGAATTCTAAAATTAGTATTAGTAAGGGCTTAATTTGTAGTTTGGGCCTTTGTGTAAAACACAGTCCCTGGTAAGTGGCTGCTGAAGTGGTGACTGGTGTGTGTTTGCTTGCCAAGGCCCCACAGGACGGAGCTGTACGAGGACCCCCCGTCGGGATGTTGGCCCATCGTGTATTCCCCAGACTACAACATCACCTTCATGGGACTTGAGAAACTGCATCCCTTTGATGCGGGGAAATGGGGGAAAGTCATCAATTTCTTGAAAGGTAAAATAACAGAAGGTGCTTCTTAAACCAACATTTGCACAAAACCTGAAGAAGATTATGTGGTTAGTGCGGACTTATGTTGGGCGTGCCAGACCTGAATTGCAGTGTGTGGCTTCCTGTAGCCTTGTGCTTCCCTGACTTTACACCTGATGTAGCAGGAACTGGGGCATTCCTGTGGCTGGTGAAATTCCAGGTGTTAATGATGGTTTGCTGCAGGTATAACTTAGTTACTCAACTTGGACTGCACACAGGGTTTCCCAAGCTGAGAGAGAAGTGCATCTTTAGCACTTCAGTCCATTCTTCAGCAGCCTCATCCTATTGCTCTGATGATGTTTGGAAAGAGCTTTGAGGCCCCTCTGGTACAGGCAGAGCTTTTTATGATGCTTCTCATTATTGCTGTTTAAACCAATTGGAGGATACAGGTAGAAATGCATTAAGGAGATACAAATGTAAGAATCAGGGGTAGGATCAGGGCCTGTGAAGTCTTGGCATCTCTTCATTTAAAGCACAGACTTGCTCATCAAGGGTTAAGAAAAAAAAAGAGGCTTTTTCTTTTGCCAAGACAAAGGCTGTTGGTTGTCCCAAAGCCAGGCCCCTTCCCTTTATGTGGTCCTAATGACTCCTTCAGCTGATGATCCTTTGCAGTTCAGGATTGCCCTTCCCACTGCAGGCTGACTGGTGTTCTTTTAACTGAGGTCAAATAATTTTAACACTCTAACAACTTAGCAGCTGAGTTGTGGCTTTTTCTTCTAACAGCGTTAAATAACTTAGTCTTGGGTTCCATGACAGTTTTCTTAATAAATCAGAACATTTGCCTTTCTGTTTCTTCTGTGTAAAGTCTTTTCCTGCAGCTCTTTTCTGTGTGACGTGTCTACTCTCAAGTGTCTCAGGCTTTCACAGAAAATTGGTTTTCCCGATTGTTTTACTGTCCTTGCTTTGAAAGGAGGAAGAAATCCCAGGATACCCCAGAGCACTTGGTTTGCTCTGGCTCTGTAGCAATTCCTGGCAACAGCCGACTTCCCCTGTGCCTTATCACTGAGCAAATCAGCAGTGAGCATCTTTCCAGAGCACCTTCCTCCTGGACAAGGAAGCTGGCAGCAGTTTGGCTCTGTTTGACACCAGTGCATGAATGAAATGTTCCTCAAGCCCCAGACAGGAGAAACAGAAGCTTGCCAAAACAAATGTTGTTGCAGGTGCTGTTCTTGTATAACACTTCAGAGCAAAATCTCTCACATTTCCGAGTTGTTTTCTTTCTTCTCCAAATATAAAATTAAAGAAGAGATACAGGCTTAGAAGGCTACAGCTGTGCAGCAATTAAATACCAAAATTTGCCTGGGAAGATCAGCGGGATTCCTTTTAATTGTTGTTTGTAGTGATCATATGCACTCATTCTGAATTCCTGGAGTAACCTGCTCTTATAAAACTAAGTTTTAAATAATCTTTTGGTCTCTAAGGGAAAGAATTAATAGCTGTTCCTTGTTTTTTTCTTGAAATTAGGTTGAGGTAGGGGGTGATAGAAATATCCTAATTAAGCTTGTTTGCTTCCATGAACATCTAAGTCATTACTTTGTTTTGAATTTTGATTTATTATTTTATTCTTCTGTGATGTAAGGGATTAAATCCTGGTATAAACTGTGGGATTTCCTAAAGCATGTTAAAATAATGGTGGCTATTTGACGGTCCAAGCACCAAGACTTCCCCAGTGTACCAAGCCCTAAACTGTGAAGAGTTGTGTGATTCCAGTGTGTGTTCATCCTCTGTCATTACCTGTCTGCCCTTTCAGTTTAGACAAGAACTTCTCATGATCGTAGCACAGTCTGAAAACTTTCTGTACACAATATTTCTCAAATACACACTACCTGAACAGCTTACCTCTGACAGAGGGGCTGTATTTGGAAAACTTACAGACTCTGAGCAACCTAAAGTCGTTTTCAGCAATAAACATGACAGAGGAAGTTACCACACCGAGGCCAGAGCAGAGTGTTTGGAGGGGGGACACGGGGAGGTAAGCAGTGATGTACAATGCCAATTTTTGTTTCTCTCCTGTTGCAGAAGAAAAACTAATTGCAGATGACTTGATTGTGCAGGCACGGGAGGCAACTGATGAAGATCTCTTGGTTGTTCACACCAGGCGCTACCTTAATAAATTAAAGGTGCTGTACTCGTTGGTGTGTTTTTCCAGCAAACAGTCCAGAGCGAGTGTCAGAGGCAGTGGGAATCTTGCAGAGTTGTTTAAATCAGCTGTACAGATGTAGAATGGTATAGATAATGTTGTTACTGGGAATACTGAAAGAAAGCCACAGAAATATTAGGCAGCTCACAACACAGAGGGGCGGAGGGGAAAGAGGGTCTACTATGTGAAATAGGTGACCTGAAACGATATTTCAGGGAAGTTAAACATAGGGAAAATGGGAATGTCTGAAATGTCAGTAATATTCTTGTTACTGCCAGGGTTTTAATGTTGAGCAGTGTAAGTTTTCTGGTAAAATACAGTTCTGAAATGGAAAATACAATGGAAACCACTAACACGGGGTACTTTATTGGATGCAGGGATAAAGTACAAAGTACTTTATACTTTATTGGTACTTTATTTCCAATGCAGGAATTGCTTTATGGGGTTTGGGGTTATGTAATCTTGATAGAGCATCTCTGTAGCGAGTCTGTGGCCAGTCTGTTGGGGGAGGAAGGACTGGCTTCATACTCAGACACTGCCTGTACCAGTGGAATATGGGGAGAGTTGAAAGAGCAATGTAAGGGCATAACCAAGCACATTATCTGTGTGTGAAGGTTTCCAGAGCCAGCTGCAGGGGGGATGAAAAACATTCCTTGTATATTTCTAAATGAAACATCCATTTGTTAAATTTCAGTGTAGCTCTAAAACATAAACATGTGAGATCTCTGGTTCTGAGTGTACCGGGTCATCTGTGGGTGGAACTGGACGGTAGATGGGTGCAGGTGACATTGCTTTTACTTTGCACCTCTGCTTGGAGGGCAGAGAAGAGATTTGCAAGAGAAAAGAAATCTTCCATTTCATAATTCAAAAGAAGTTATTTTGAGTCACCTATGCCCTTCCACAGTGGAAGAGTCCTTGGTTTGCTATTTCTGGAATGTTTTATTTTTCTGTATAAGCGATCTGTTATTTGTGTGAACTTTTTCACTTTTAACTGCTTTTCTTAGTTCTCTTATGCTTCATTCTGTGCTATGAAGTTACATGCAATTTCATGCATCATTAGATTTGATATTATTGCAGCTATTCTTGATATTGAACTTTTAATTCCATAGAACCACCCACCTCTTTTTACTGAATCACTTATTTGAAACAGGGTCTAATGTGCATAGCTCAGTTTGGAATGCCATAATAATATTTTTAGTACCTATGGGATGGCTTGACGGGAAATTGTCTATATAATAAGTGTCTTGGTGGTCCAGACCAGCACTGTAGTGTGTGTTCAGATGGGATCAACTGGGTGTCTCCTCTCCCCCTTTTCTTGAGAGAATATATCGTGCAAGTGTAGAAACTGGAAGATGTTGTATTGGTCATGCCAGCAGATTCCTGCCAAGCAGCAAAGATAAAAGTGCTTAGTTGCAAAAGAAAAATAACGTCCCAGAGATGAAAAAACGCTGTGAAAACTCTTTATTGCCTTAACCAAAGTCTGCTGTGCTATTTTTCTTTTAAATCTAGACAAATATGTTTAAATGGTACAGTTTTGTATTAGATCAGATCTGGAGACTACAAAGTTGCTTGCCTTTCTCAGAATGCCCAGGTCTCCTAAAATAATGGATCACTTGAGTGTTTGTTTAAAATCTGAGCATGAATTTGGTAGGAAGTTCCCTACACTTGCAAGAGTAGGTGGTGCTTGGTGTCCTAGCAGCAGCAGAAGAGCCCAGCTGAGTGTTGGGTGGAGGGAAACAAGCACGTGTGCACCAAGTACATCTGCTGCTGGAAATCAGTGCTGTGGTGGCAGGAAGGGTCTCCCTGTTTCCCTGCTCAGTCCTTACAACAAAGTTCGGCCTTTCGAATTGAGGTGATTCCCCCTCAGTTATCCCTTTGAAGAATTTAGATCTCCAGGGTAATGACTGGACTGTGGGTAGTTTGCTTGCAGTACTTTTCCACTTGGTGCCTTTCCCTAGTGTTATGTAAAATAATGAATTTCCTGCATGTCAGCATTCTGAACTTTTGGAAGGAGGTAGGCAGTGAGGTTAGAGCCAGTTTCAGACCGTGTCTTTCCCTTTTTTTTATGAGAAGTTCTGTGGTAACATGTGTGAGCAAACACTCATGCAAATGCTGAGGATAAAGCTGGTCTGGGGATTTATTGTGGGAGATGCTGGGAAACAGAACCGGCTTGCTGAAGAAAAAAGCATGAAACATTCCTCAGATGTCTCAGGTACTGAGTGGAGAAACATTTTCCTTCATCTGCAGCTGCCTCCTTGAACCCCCAGGCTTTGCCCCCAGCTGGTGACTTGCCCCATGTGTTGGGAATTGCTAACCCCAGGACAGGCCCAGGTCTGGAGCAGTGAGTGGCAATGGGAATGGCCCCAGCTGTGACCAGCAGGCCTGGCAGCCAAAACTCCCACCACACCTCGGTTTCTCACCTCCACTTAAAACCCTGCAGCTACAGAATTGTTGGTTTGAGTCATTATTGCTCCCACTTCTCCCTGTTGACAATAATTTTACTTTAAGCTTTGTTAAAACTTCCTTTGTGATTATCATTCACATTTGAGGTCAAATTTGTTTTTTATCTAAATGTGACCTTTTCATTTCCATTTTAGAACAGCATTGAATATAGTTTTTAATAATGTGCTTGTTCAAAAGCTAAAATGTCTTGCAAAGGGACTTCATCAAGATTGACTGTACTAAAAATAATTAAAGCACTTCATGATAGAGAGCTGATAATATGGTAACAGAATAATGTCTTGCAAATATAAAAGTAGTGAGAGTTTGAAATGAACTGTTGGCAAAATACCATTAGGACTTAGGTACTTCATGAACAATGCCAGCCCTTTACCTCACCCAGTAGTACCTGGTAATTGAAATATTGGTAACTGGGAGGTTATTTTGAGCATCAAAGGACCCTGAGATGGGGATGTGATTGTCCGTGGTTCAAACTGCCCACTCGTACATCCTGCCAGCTGTGAACAGCTCCGTGATGGGGCAGCCAATGCCCTCGGTCTCATTGCAATTCCTAATGCTGCAGAAAAGAGGATCTGTTCAGTGTCTTTGTACAGGGTGGCAAGTCGTAATCCTCAGTCCCTCAGTGTTTCAGTGGTGGTTGAACAGGTATATCCTTGCTTGTGACTTAGGCTTTGAAATATATTTAGCAGTGTTATCACTGGTAGCAGTGTTAGTGGAAGTTCTTTGAAGTGATCAATGTGTTTGCAAAAAAAGCATTTGCATATTGCAAATATTTTGTGTTCTAACCTTGAACACTTTTGAACAAAACGTTTCCTTGAAACATTTTCCAGAAGTGTTTAATATGCTAAATAAATTTTAATCAGTTCTCTATGCTAAGGTTTGCATTGTGTGTTCACTTAAGTGTTTGAACTTCTTAGTTCAGTTGTGTGTTTGTTTGTGTTTGCTTTCTCCTTGGTATATCCTTTTGATTCCACACAGGAATAGATATTCTAGGTTTGAACAATATATCAAGTGTAGCTGAAGGACATTTTACAATTCTTCTCCTAATCTGAGGGATATTACATTTTCTGAAATTCTACCTTCCTGAAAAATTGCTTATTTAATACTGTTTGATACGAAAATCTGTAAAGTGACAATTCTCATAGTTAAAAACTTGAGGATGAGCCTATTTGGAGGTCACTAATAAGAACTGGTGTGGTCACTTCCATCTAAAAATATTAGAACTCTTCTTAAGGACCTGTGAGCACCTTTTCAGTAAATAACAACTAATGAGAGAGCTAAGTGTCACCATTAAACCAGACTACATTAATTGGAGCTCTCTTTTTCCCTGTTGCAGTGGTCATTTGTTGTGGCTACAATCACAGAAATCCCACCAGTTGCCTTTCTTCCCAATTTCGTTGTTCAGAGAAAAGTTTTGAAACCTCTACGAACCCAGACAGGAGGAACAATAATGGTAAGGTGCTCTTGATCCACTTTTGTCGTATTTAAATTTGGTGGACAAACACTGTAAACCTGAGTTGATGTAACTCAGGTTGTGGAGGCCTGGAGAGGGAGGTGGGGTAGTGCAGAGTCCTGAACATGAGCACAGTTTGCTGCTGTTGGCACCTGCAGGGGAAGGACATCACTGGGCTCGTGGTCTGTACTTTGCAGAAGAGACACTGAGGGGGAACCTGGGCAAGCAGGGAGAGATGTGGCAGCTCTTGGGCAAATACAGAGACTGAGATAGTTTTAAACAACATTCAAGTACAGGCAAATTCTAGGAGTGGGAGGTTTCAAAATCAATACTCTAGAAGCTTTTTAAAAGCATATATTTAACAAATGACCTTGAAACTGTAGGGGAAGAGATGGATGGTTTGCTTGTTCTTGGGACTAGGTAAGCGCTTACATTTTAAAATGGTATCATCTTGCTCTTCTAAATGATTTTATCTACTTTTTCTATTGTAAATATTGCAGAAGCAGCCCAGCTGAGCTCAAGTGAGATTTAGTCTCTTTCATGTGAGCAGAACTGTGTTCTACTGAGTGCAAGGAGGGCTCTGCTCAGAAGGGCTGTGTCAGGGTCACCAGACATTTAATTTTGCTTGGGAATTCCCCTTAGAGATGTTGAGGAAGTAGGAAGAAAGAAAATAGTGAATAGTTGGAGCCAAAAATGAGTTGGTTAAACCATGTATTGAGGAAAATTGTAAACTGGGAACTAGTGGGATCTTTTGTGCCCAGTTTTTACCAATCCTTGTCTTACTGGAGTCCAGAAACTCCAGCTTGGTGCTGGGAGGAGATGGGGCCAGTCCCATCTCACTGGGCTGAAACAGCTACATAAATCTCATCTGAAATTATTAATCCTATGGCACAAATAGATCTTTGCCTTTCACCACCTCTTCCTGAAGGTGGCTGTGACAGTGGGTGCAGGTGGAAGGGATTGCAGCCTGTGTTGCTTTTTCTCTGCCTGTTTGAAGCCACTTATTGCCCCACTGTCCTGGGGCTTGGCAGGCCTTTGCCAGTGCTGCCGTGCCAGATACAGGAATAGGCTTGATTGCAACTCCTAGATATCAAGGGTGAGTCAGGCTGGGAAATAGCAGTTAAACCAACTTTTTTAAAGGACTGTTTAAGGATTTGAGTTCTGAAAGAACATGCTGGGTTCTGGGTAAGTCTTTGGATGTATTGGGTTATGGTGATAGGCCAGATAAGAAAAGTGCTGCCTCCTTTAGTAGGTGTGAACTGGCAAAAGCAGAGATAGGGGGGAGGAGGAGGGAGGAAGAATTTCATTTAGTTCAAGGTGCTTAAAAATATTTGGTTGTCACTCAGAGCAAGTCCTGCTGAGCAGGGACCTGCAGGGTTTCCTCTCATTACAGCCATGCTGTCACTGTGAGGTTGTCATGGGAATGAAGGGAATAGTCTAAGAGAGAGCTACTTGGGAAGAGTTCAGAGCTTCCTGACGCTCTGCCTTCGACGTGTCCTGACAGGAGCTCGGTGTGTGTGAAAGCTCTTTCATCCTGGTTCCAGCCAGGCAATACTTTTCCATAGTTTGGTGATGTTTTTCACTGTGCTTGTGTTACCTGTAACTCACAGGTGTGTGTTCACCCGTGAGAAATGTGGTCAGGTAGAGGAGGCACCCACTAATGGTCTGTTCGTCTCATGGCTCCTGAAACATGGATGCCTCTCCTGGGCACTCTGGGGTTCAGCTGAGGCCATGTGCTGTTATTTGTACCTTTTTCTTTCATTATGGGGAAATAAGTGTGTACTTTAAAAGCAATTTTGATTCATCAGACAATAAAATTTGTACAGTACAAGTCAGAAGTGCAATTTTCTGCTATTCCTGATGGGCCTGTTTATTACAAAAATTCCTGTTGAGTTTCTCTACTTTTTAATGATATTTTAGCAATATAGGAAGATGGAGTTTTGGTGAGTAATCCCTAGGAAGTGTGATAAATCGCAGATAAGTGTTCTCCCTGGGACTTAATGGGTTTTATAGTTCAGAAACTGCAATCTTTCCCCAAGATCTAATTTGTGTAAGTTGGCATGATCATAAGCAGGATCATGTTTGCCATCCCAATGGTTGTCCTAGTACTGGATTAAAACAGTTCAAATGTAAATATTGGTTCTAGAGACTTCATAACTGTACAAACTTCATTTTGTATATGAAGCGTAATTTTTTCTTTCCATGGCTATGGACAAAAAATAATCTATTCTTACATGTTCTCTCTCTTTTTTATTTTAAACTTGTAACTAGTAATCTCTTCATTATCATTAACAGAGCAGCTAAGGAATGCTGCACTTACACACTTGTTTGACTCTTCCTGGTCAAAATAATCAGGGGTTTCAGTTAAAATTCCATTATTTACGCCGTGTGTATCTGTTCTCTGTAAATACTTTCCCTTCCCTGAATGTCATTTGAGTTCAAAGGAGAGACACAGGCACAGTTTTCCTGTACTGGAGGGGAAAAGATCAATAATATTCTATACCCTGCATGTTCTATCATTTAAAACATAAAAGAAGTCCCAGGCCACTTAATTCTGGAGCACTTGTCTGGCCCCATCCCCAGCTGGAGCTGTGTTTTTTATGTCTGTGTTTCCAGGGTTTTGAGCTTACATTCCTCTGTCTGTACATGAACAGGAAGGACATCAGGAACTTCTTCCTCTTTTTTTTACCCTTCCCAGCACTGCACTTTCCCTTTTCCAGCTGCCAGAGAAGGAAACACAGATGACATAGCAAATATTCTTTCAGCTCCTTATGCTGAGGGTGGTTTTGTACTCAGGGATCTGGTTCAGAATGAGCTCCACTGGCAAAAGATCCAAACATTCCACGGGCATGCTGGAATGCCAGGAGTGATTTGGGGTGGGAGCAGGCATTGTTAAGTGTTGCCTCATTCATTTATGGAATTCCAGCTGTATTTTATTTTTTTAAGGCAGGAAAACTTGCTGTGGATAGAGGCTGGGCCATCAACGTGGGTGAGTACAAATTCAGTGATACCTTAAATTGTGTGTTAAAAGCATCTGATTTTCACTTACATCTCTTTGCAAAGCCCATCAATGTTTTTAGTATGTGGCTTTTCTTTAGTATGTGGCTTTTCACCCCGTCACCGTTTTCCTGTCCAGGGGGCGGTTTTCATCACTGCTCCAGTGACAAAGGGGGAGGATTTTGTGCATATGCTGACATCACACTGGCCATCAAGGTAAGAACCACTCTTAAACCACTGTTTTCTGCTGTTTGTGCAAATGGAGGAGAAATCCACATAAATTCCTAAGAACTAATTTACATCCTAATTGGAGAAAATGAAGCAGTCTCCAGATGGGCAGGAATAGGAATATGCAGTGTTGTAAAGTGGAAGGGAGGAGCTGCAGGGGTCAGAATGAGCAATGTAACTGTACACCACTATAATTGCATTGATAATGTTGTCTTGCAAAAAGCACTCCAATCAAACCAGATGGATTTCTAATACCCTCTGTGATTATTCTGCTGGCCTTGCAGGTGAACCTGGACATTCCACATTGGTTTCAGTGGTTACAGGCAAGACAAATGCAGAGACAAAAATCCCCTCTCTGAATCAAGCTGCACCATACAGGGCGCAGACTGGTTCAGGTTCATGAATAAAAATGTGAGTGACTCCACAATAGTCACCAAATGGGAGTGAATACATTTGGTGTTCAGCTGTTGAATGGCTGAAGTAAGAGCCTTCTGCAATTAGGGCTTATTTTTATCAAATGAGCTTTGGTATATTTGTATATTAGAATATTTATAAAGTATCAGTAATAATCAAACATTAAAGAGCTCTAATGATTGCAGCACACCATGTGACATAACATCCTAATTTCTGTACGTGGTAATTTGCAGAGAAGTAATCCACAGTGTTCTGTTTTCACCTACCATTATAATACAGATTGAGAAGTTATAGTGGGTAACAGTTTGTACAAAATCTTTGGATTTTACCATGTCTGTATTAAAGATAGTAACTTAGCAAAGTTAAGACTCAAAGAAGTAAAAACCATTTTTTTCTTCCCAGACAGAGTAAGAAATTAATTCTGTCACTAAAAGTGGCTCTAAAGCATGCAGTCTTCACAGCAGTTTTTCCTCAAGAGCGAATTTTAGGCTGTTGCAGTTGGATGCTGTCACTGGTTCCACTCCAGCCTCTGGCAGCACCTGTGCCACCATCAGCTCTGTGATCCCTGGGTGGGCCTGGCCTCTCTGTTTTATCTGGTGGAAATATATAGGGTTTTTATTTTAACAAAAATTATCTTTCTATGTCAAATAATGAGATGTTGTAATTAAATGTATGACAATCATGTCTCAGTTTATTTGGTGACTGAAACAAATAGATGTGCTCTACATTCAAATTACAGCAGTCATGTACTGTGCAATCTTGGAGCCTCCAGTTCAATCTGTCACCTGACTTCATAAATTTCTCCATGTTTCTCCTTGCTTATATATCCAGTTCTTGTTTGAGAGAGTACAAGGAGTGTCTAGAGCCACGATTATTGATCTGGATGCCCATCAGGTGAGTAGTTGACCTGTACTCAGTGCTGCAGATGTTCTGCTTGAAACACAAGTGTGTGATAAATACCTTTTTTAAATACAAATACGAACTCACGGAATACAAAGTTAGACAGAGATGGCTCTGAAGAGTTGATTCTTCAATTATTTTATGGTCCAAAAGGCTCTTAAGCCAGTTTAGTAAAATTAAGCTGAGTTGCAGCTCCATCATGTGGCTGCATGTAAGAGTCTTGCTGCGTTGCACTCACGGTCTCCGGGGATGAGAAACAAGGATCTCTCCAGACACAGTCCCAGCTAGCTCAGAACGCCTGGTCACTGCAGCAGCCTCTGCAGGGGAGGGGTTTGACCTTCAGTGGTTTAATTTTAAGCCTGGCTTCAGGCTAATGAAGTAAAGGATCCATCCCTCTTCACCTGGCGAAGTGATTTACTGAGGTACTGAGATCAAATCTCAGCTTTGGTGGGATTTGCAAAATAAATCCTGGAAGGACGGAAATGGTATTTTTAGAAAAGCAGTTAATGCACCAAAGTGATGTCCAGCCTGAGGCATTTCAGGTGATTTATTATGTGTAAAGAAACCATTTTCACACAGTTCCATGGTGTGGAGGAAGCCTAATGGCTGCAAGTTTTTCATCTTCTCTCGTTCCTCTTACCTGTGTCCTAAAATTACCATGATAGCAGGACGCAGATTATGCAGTAGAAAGATGTTCTGTGCTCCTGGTTCTCTTCAGCCTCTCTGTCAGGGTGTGGATTTGTTTTGTGCTATGTGTTTGGTTTGGTTTTGAAAAATTCTTGGAATGTACTTTGGTTTTCAGATGTGCTGGTAGTCTCAGTGTGCACATTAAATCACCTCTTGTTGCCTTTCTTTGGGGGATGAGAGGTGTCTGAAGTAGATCCTGTTTAAGGATGCAGATATTCTCATCTCATGACTTCCAATTCTTAGTGCAGTGGTGAGTTTCACCTTTCATAAGGAAATGGTTCCCCCAGAGGCTTTCATATTCCTAGGCTTGTGTGCATGAACCATTTATTTGGGGACCAAAGATGCCGAGGAAATAAAGAGAGTTGCCATTTTTTAGCATAAAAACTGAATTACAGGAGACATATCTATGGAAATGTTTGTTTGTGTAGTTTAAGTGAAATTCTGGGGAGAGAGGCTGTGGTCCTGTATGACACACTGAATGAAACAAAATTATCTTAGTGATTGCTGTGGTAAAATTATTTTTGTATTAGTGAGAAAAGTCTATGTGAGAGCCAAAAGAATAGTATTTAAATTCAGAAATGGGGAGGGGGAGCTATTCCAAATCTGAGTTTTCTCTTGAGCATCCCTCTTTGCAGCCTGTACAATTTTTTGTAGGGAATTTCTGGTGTTAGACTGTTGGGTTGCTAGTGTTTGTAATTTTTCCAGGGATTACTTATCTCACCAAGGCTTGAGTTATCAGGAGAGCTGTAGTCTGCTGTATTTATTGATTAATTCTTATATAAGAATACTCAGTATCCCTGCAGCATTTGAAAGTGACTTTTTCTTACACAGTTGGAAGATGGTGGATCTGTTTGGTGGTCACAGTTGCTTTTGTGATGCTGCTGAGGACAATTAGCTTCTGATTTGTGCTTATTTTTCTTACATGTGTAATGAGATCCATGCTAATTACCTTCACAGAGAGACAAGGATTTTGTTTGTGGTAATACCTGCAGTCTTCAGACTGATAGTGTCAAAGCCCCCAAAACTCCACACCTCAGAATAACCTCCAGGGCTATAAATAAGAGAATGACACAGGAGTTCTGAATCTTAGAACTTTTGTAGTGTTAATTACTGTAGAATTTGCAGTGTATTTAATTCTGTGTTGGCATGCTAGGAATAGCTAACTGTAAATTTCCTTCAGGGAAATGGCCATGAGAGGGACTTTATGGATGATCCTCGGGTTTATATTATGGATGCATACAATAGATATATTTATCCAGGGGATGGTTTTGCTAAACGTGAGTATCATTGAAATTCATCTTCCCAAATGCAACAGACCTACTGTGTTGTTACATTACTTCTTTATTTACTACTAAGCTTCCTTGCAACAATGCCACCCGGATTTCTTTTTTCTTTTTTATTTTTTAAATTTCACATCATTTTCACTTCTCCCTGTGATACATCCCAACAGTGTTAATGCTGTAGTGTTTTCCCTCACTTCAGGAGTGACTTTGTGGAGTGCAGGGTGTGGGGAGGTGTTCAGTGGATGTTGTTAGCAGTCCACTCCAAAGCTGCTGCCAGGCTTGGAGCAGTGAGTTGAATAATCCTTTGATTTGAAGAGACTTGTTAGAACTTCATCTTTCCCTTCCATTTCATTTATGAGAGAACTCACTGAGGATTAGCTGATATCATGTAAAAAGGTTTCATGTTCTTCTGCAAGTGAAGTTATAACATATTCAGGTGTTGCCCTGCCAGTAGAAGTTGTTTGATAAGCTTGTAGGAAACAAGCTGCATCTGAATGTGACACAAGGTGGGAAGCAGAGCGACTCCTGGAATAGAACCATAGAATTTAAAGTTGGAAAAGCCCACTGAGGTAGAGTCCAACCATTCCTCCAGCATTGCCACCACTGACCAGTGTCCCCAAATGCCACATCCACGCTGTTAAATCCCTGCAGGGATGGGGACTTGCCCCTTCCCTATCATACCCATGCTTGGTTTGGTTTGGATGTGGTTTGTTTATCCCTGCTGTGATGTGTCTGTTGTGTCTTGTGACCTGCCACAGTTAGTTAGTGGGGCTTTGGTAATGGTTAAATTGGAATGCAGAAGCCCCAAGTTTATTTGATCTTTGATTCTGTTACACTGTCATTTATTACAGGCTTCATTTGTTCACTGAGTCAGGGGTTGCTGGGGAAGTTTTTCTGCTGTTGGATTCCTTCAGTGATGCTGTCCTGAAAAGCCTACTTCATTTGGATTCTTGACAAGAATTAGGTGCAGTGCATTGCACTGCTGTCTTTTGATGAGTAAAGATACTAAGAATTGTAGTATTTCGAGGTTTTAAACTAAAAAATGACCATTTAAAGCACACCATGTCTGGAGGCAGACAAATTGCAAGCAAATGTGAGGGGGTTTTCCCCCCAAGAAAAGCATCCCTTTATTCATGTATTACATGGCAGCATTTGAAAAGATGGATTAAGACCAAAACAGAGTCAGTCCTTGGTAGCAAATCTGAACCACTGAGCTGCAGTACCAAACTGAACACCAGCATTCCCTTTCTGCAGATGAAGGATGAGGTGCACAAGGCTGGGCCAGAGCCCACGTGCTTATGTAGCTCCTTGCAGTTTGCATAAGAATGTCTAAATAGGATTTTTGTGGGTAAATCCCTTAAACCCTTCCTGCTAGGTGACCTGGGAGAGACGGGATCTCAGAGAGAATCTCTTTGAAGAGGGGCAGAGGCTTGAACAGGAGAGTTTGAATCCTTAGGGTAAACTCCAACTGATCACTGTCTCCTTGGACTTCCTGCCCATTTTTTCCATGTTTTATTGCAGAAGCCTCTTGTGCACATTTTTTGCCCCATGCACTTCATTAGGGAAGGGAAGAAGGAGCAGCTCACCTTGCCAATGCTAAGCCATAAGCATATTGAGTCCCTAGGGGGAAGCAGCGTGGAATTACACAAGCTTAGGAGGAGAAAGGACTAGTTCACTGAAGGGTGAGCAGGAAAAGCTGAAACTCTGAGTTCAGGCCTTAAAAAGCCTCCCTCTTGGTCTGAATGGCGTTTTACAGAGCTGTAGAAGTGCCCTCACTAATTGCAAGGAGCACAGGCAGAGGCCGTGTTCATTCCACCGCACAGCCCATCCCTCTGTCCCTCAGTGCTGCCAGATGTGGGTGAGGACTGCTCCCTGCAGTTCCTTGGGTGGTGAGGGCAGGAGGCCAGTGAAGGCACAGAACCCTGTGCACCATCTCTCCCCTTCCTCCTGCTTTCATCACAGCAATCCTTGTCTGTCCCCAGCCACCGTGTTCCCTCCTCCACAGCTCCTCCCACCCAGCAGATTCCTTGCCCTCGGGAGGCTCCGGTGCTGTTCAGCTCAGCTGTGCAGACTTACGGGAACATTCCTACAGCGGTAGGAAAAGAATTCGGGAAAGCACCGTAAAGAAACAAAAACCTTTCAAACTAATGTTGATGCAATATGAAATTATGGGATGGAAAAGAAAAGCTTCCCTGATGCTGAACAAGGATGGAAAGCAGAACAAAAGGCAGCAATCGCAAGAGTAATTAAGTGTCATTCTGTGTTGAGTGCATTCCTGCACACTTGGTGGGGGCTGAATCCGTGTTTAAGATGTGAGACTCCCACATTTAATCATTTAATTCGAGGCAGAGGGTGTGGTGAGGCAGAAGTCATGCCTTGGAACAGCTCTGGCAGGGGTTTGATTAATTCAGAGGTAGAGTCACACATCCCTCCATAAAAGCACCCAAAACCGGGCTGCGTAACCTTGGCTTTCTTTCCTTTACCTTCTCAGCCTTCATTTTCTACCTCTATTGCTTTATTAGAAGCATTAGAAATAATTTGATTTAAATTAAGAATTGATATTTGCTCTTCTGCTAGGATTACAGGGTAAGAACATTAAATTGAAAATGCTTGGGGCAAAGCTGAATCTTGTTATACATTCATAAAGCAGTTCACATAAATTCATGATCCCTTGCTGTGAAGTTTTGAGTGTTGTGATAAAAATAAAACATCTTCATTATTTCTCGGTGATATGTATCTTTTTTTTTTCCCCCCCAGCTGTTTCTTCTGCAATAGCAGTTCAGTGTTTTCTTTGCCTCATGCTTTATTTAGGTTACTTTTAAGTTAACAATTTTCTTTATGATTTCTCTGTTGATTGGTAACTGAACTTGTAGATCAGCTGTTTTCCAATAACATTTTCTATTTGCATCTCAGATGGTTTTTTTTTTTCTTTTCCTTGCATCTAATTTTCTCTATTCAGTGGAATTTTTTCAAGGTCATTGTGCTTTACATTCAGTGGAAAACAAGTAGTTGAATAATTTTCTTCAATTTACGTTCTGTGAAAATGCAATGTATTGAGAGAGCTTCCAGAAATGAAATTTTTTTCGCTTGCTTACCTAAACTGTGCCTTTCCTTCCAAAGCAACGCTTTGTTTATTGAGCAGTGCTCGGTTTGTTTTCCCTCAGGTGCCATAAAACGCAAAGTGGAACTGGAGTGGGGCACGGAGGACAGCGAGTACCTGCAGAAGGTGCACACCCAGGTGGAGGGAGCCCTGAACGAGTTCCGGCCTGACATCGTGGTTTATAACGCTGGCACCGACGTTCTGGACGGGGATCCCCTGGGAGGCCTGGCCATCTCCCCGCAGGTGTGTGAGCACAGCACAGCACAGCACAGCACAGCACAGCCTCCCCGGGCTGCAGCCAGGCACCCTGCCCCCAGCCACAGCATTTCCTGGGACAGGCACAGATCCCTCTCCCTTGCTTCTGCACCCTTCTCTTCCTTCTTGTTTCTCCCTGACTCTAAATATTTTTGTTCTTCTGGTGCCTGTTCCAGTATCATTCATCTTCTCTCTAAAATACACTGGTTTCCAACACCCAAACACTAACCAGAGAGATGTGTATGTTTTCACACTTCACCTGACTCCTCTTTTCCCTGCTTGGTTTATTCTTTCTTTGTTTCTTTTTTCCCCTCACATGACCCATTTTGCAGTGTATTTCTTTTGTCACCTGCCCCCAGTGTGTCTCTTACCCTTAATTTCCTCTCTAGCACTCCCAGCTGTTTCAAACTACCTGTGTAGTTCTAACAATTTTGTGCAGCCTAGTTGTGTATTCTTAGCAAATGAACAAGTATTTTCCTTTTCTTGATTCTTTTCTTTACAGATACCATTTACTTTCCCCAGTTTGGTACCAGACTCAAATTCTGGTTCAATATGTAAAGCTTCACAGAAGTCGTCACCTTTCTGCTTTCCTGAAAATAAACAAAAATTTAGAGTCCTCTTCCTTCCTTCGTAGGTTTTAGTGTTTCCTTCTCTGACAGTTCCTCTGTGCTCTCTCCCTCCTGTTTCACATTTAGGTCTCTTTAATCAATACAGAAAAGTGCTTGTTTGATCTGTGAGCTCTCAGATTCCCCTCGCTGAGCCACCCCTTGATCTGTGCAGTTTTCATTCTGTTCAGTTCTCTTGCATGAAGGAAGAGCTGAAGGGCTTGGACTTGGTTGGGACCTTGCAGAGGAGATGGCCTGAGGTGTGGTTTGGTGAAGCAGAGCTCTCTGGAGAGCAGTGGCCACCACGGGGAGTGGCAGCTTGGTCATAGGTGGGGGATACTTTGAGATTTGCCTTTTAAAAAACCCTCAAATTTCTGCACTTGGAGAAGGAGCAGTGTTAACTGCCAAGAAGAATGAGCTGCTGTAGCTTGCTGGGTGCTGTGCAGAGAATGTAAGGATGGGGGAAGGTGAGTGAAGCAGCTTCCCTGGCCACGAGGAGAGCTGGAAGGCACAGGGTGCCATTCTCGCACAGCTGGAGGGAGCTCAGGCCTTTGGTGTCTGCTCTGAGGGCAGGGTTCTTTGCTGTGTAGGTGTGAAGGCTTGAAATGCCAGTGCTGGAAGGGCACCGTGCCTGGAGAGTTCCTCTCTTCAAAGGTCCTTAGTCCAGTCTTCAGTCCTACTCCTGAATGTGTCATTTATATTTTAAGCTCCTGCTGCAGTGTTAGTTCTGCTCAGAACTAGGCTCCTCAGAGTGCTCTGAGTGATGGTTTCCTGGTGCTTGAGGCTGTAGAAAAGCCTGTGGTGAATCAGCTGAGTCTCTCTTCCCTTTGTTTGGAAGTGGGAACTGTGCCAGGCTGTTGTTTTCCACAGAAATGTGGGAATAAGCCCATGTTTTCCCCTCAGTTCCTCCCGGCTCCCCCTGGAGCTGCTGGAGCAGTGAGGCTCCTGGGAGCAGTGGTTGCTTCCAGTTCTGGTGTGGGATAATAGTGATGCATCCCCTGCTGGGTCCCCAGGGCCCTACAGCTCCTTCTGTAATTCTGTTGCTTCCTTTAAGGATCTGTTTCTAATAGAATTCTTCAGTTTCCTTTGTCTTCCTGTTCATTTGTTATTCTTTCACAGGGCTGTGTCAGACTGTGCAGTGAACAATACTCGTGCATGGTTTTACAAGATACTTTTTTTCCTGCTACATTTGTATTTTATTCTTTCCCTTTACCATCTGTTTGTGGTCTGATTAATGGCAGAGTGTTATTTCTTGATGTACTTGCACTCTTCCCTTAACCAGCCTGAGCAGTGCCATGATCATTTTGAAACGCTTTTACAAATTTTTTGTATTTGATTGCATTGTGATGCCTTTTCCCTTCTCCAGCTTTGCAGTTACTTAAGTTTTGAGCTGTCCATTGTAAGCTGTTGTCAGTTGTGTTGCTAGTTTTTTGGGTTTTGGGGGTTTTTTTGAGGAGTGTGTAATGAGTTACATATACTTGGAACTCTCTTTTACAAAAGTAGATTTTCATTCTCTTCTCACTCATTCCTGAAGTATTTTTGACCCTTGTGCATTTGAAACCCAGAAGACTCACACTCTGCTCTTGTCTGGGTTCAGTGGCAGTACAGCACCTCTTGGTCAGCAGTCTTTGTTATTTTTTTACTTCCATACCCTTCTCTTAGTAAGAAATTACTTAGAATTTGTTTTCTTTTTCTGGATTTACTATTGCTTGCATTCTGCAACTCCCCCTTCAGCCACAGATTCTTTGAGCATTAACTACAGGCTCTTATTGAAGAAACTGGGACTTAAGATTCAGCCAGTGATTGTGAATGTGTAAAATTGGATTAGAATTTTGAGTTCTTCTGTAGGATTGGGAAATTTTGATCAAGTTGCTAAACTTTTGAGAGAGGGTTCTGTGCAAGTTGAGCACAAACTAAAGCACTTGGAATTCACAGTGTCTTTCCTAGTCTCAGTTCCTCACCTGGGAAATAGGGTGAACACTTGTAAAATTTGCAGCCAGTTGAGATTTTATGGCCTTTGAGCAGGAATTCCTGTAGGAATTTGTACTAAAGCCTTTTATCTGCTGTGTCCTCTAAAACAAGTCAAGGATATTTGATTTGCTGGGGTTTTTGGGGGGTGGTGTGGTTGGTTTTTTCTAAAGATTACACATGGAAACCAGCTAACAGGACTTCCAAGGGAATTTTTAATTGCTCTGGTAAACTGTAAGGCCTAAACACTTAGCAAGCATCCAGTACTCTAAATCCATAAACCGCAGGTTGGAACTGAAGCCCCGTGTTGCTGTCACTCACTTCTGCTGTGTACCTGTGGTGGCCTTGCAGGGCATTGTGAAGAGGGACGAGGTGGTGTTCCGGGCCGCCAGGAGCCGCGGGGTGCCCGTCCTGATGGTGACATCCGGCGGCTACCAGAAGAGAACAGCGCGGATCATCGCCGACTCCATCCTCAACCTGCACAGCCTGGGGCTCCTGGACAGGGGGCGGGCAGCCTGTGGAGTTGGGAGCTCCAGCGTGGATCAGATGATCAGAGACTCTGCCAAGGACTTCAGCAACTTGTCCCTGCAATGACAGCTCACTGAATGTTAGCCACATAACCCAGAGACAATGCAGAGTAACTCTGTCTAACTCCTGAATTTATCTTGGGCTAAGGCAACACATCCTTTTAAGCTATTGAGATATGCACTCAAGGGTACTGTCTTTGTGTCTAATATTGCTGTAGAAAGCTTAATTTGCTCCTCTGGTTGGTGGGGGGGGGTCTGTTACGTCGGAAGAACTATGCAGTTGGTATCCAAAGACTGTCCCAGACCTGCTTCAGGTGGTGCAGCATGGGGTGAGGTGGGAGAAATATGGACTAAAGCTACTGCTCTGTGGGGTTTTTTAAATACTGCATTTTATTTATTGCTTTTTAAATTGAAGTACTGTTTTAAAACGAGTTCTGTGCAGACTTCAGCTGTCAGTTTAACACTAAAGGGAAGTGCAATACTGTAAAAGCCAGGGCAGGTTTACAGCTTTGAAGCCATAGACAGTTAGAAGGAATGTTTGTAAATTCATAGTTTATTCCTCTTGTTGATAGTGACTTAAATCTTGCTCATAAGCACCTTGTGAAATAGAATATGAACCACCTTTGGCTCCATATGCAGATGAGCCATAAGGGCTCACCATTACCAGGCTGGTGTTTCAGATGAGCTCTGCATGTGACAGACAATAGTTCCTATGCATTGCAACTCACAGATAAAGAAACTACATGAAATGAAAGCTGATCTTAGAGTTCTGAGCAGCCTTGCAGAAAAAAATATGTAGAAATATAGGCTGTCTTATTATTGCCAGCTTGCCATGTATAAGACAGTGAGGAGTACATTTAAATTATTTTTCCCCAACTAGTGCAGTGTTTCTCACTTGCTCAGAGAGCAATGGTACTTGTAGTTGCAGTCATAGCTGGTAAGCAAATCCTTCATTATTACTGTTCATCGAGGAATACAGTGACATTTCTACGTTCAGATAATGTGCTGACTTTATATGCAGCTTCTTGGAGGATCTGGGAACACAACAGTGTATTCAAAGCAAAGTCAGTGGCACTACCTGTGAGGTTTGGCTTTGTTCAAGTTGGTATATTTTGCATTAGGTACTGTTTGTAGCAGTGGGTTGTAAATGTACTAAACTCTGTATTTTGCAAGAGCTTTTGTAACTTCCAAGTATTCACTGATTTGTACTGTGAGTTTTACGTCGTGTTTAGGTTGGAGCCGCCCTGTGAGGGAGCACCAGGATTTTCCTTGTAGTAGAGTTCTTGTGTAAGCTATTTAAGGAATGTTTAATTCTAATTCTAATGCTTACCTCATTTAGTGTTCATGTTTAGATCATGGGGTTTGTCAGTTGTAGGAATTGCACAGTTGCTATAAATACCTGCTTTAAACCAGATCTGACCTATTGCACTAAGCTTGAGTTGCTACACTGGGATTAAAGAGCACTTTTAAATTTCTTACTAGAAGGTCCATCAGAGTACGACTAATGTTGAGATTTATTTTTTCTATACTGTCTGACATTACTGAAAGATGTTGTTATTCTTTCATATAATTTTTATAAAATTCTAGATTACATTTCTATGAACTAAACCCCCATCATAGCACCATATAGTCTTTCCCCAAACATTTGCTGTTTGTGTTAACATGTTTCTATAATTTCCCCTCAGTGGAGATTAAAATGATGTTGAACAATGCTGACTGACTTCTTGTCACTTCACGTGGATCTTGGCTGTCAAAAAGTTTGACTGGAAGAGTTTCTTGAAAAGACAAGATGTATTTTTCACACTTAAAATGTGGCTGAAACTACAGTGAGGCTCAAGGGTGATTAGTACAAGGTTTGTCAGCAGCTTCTCTGAGAGGTCACTGGGGAGTCCTTAATGAGATCTTCCAAGTTTTGTGTCCAAATACCTTTTAAGATGTCATTGTAGGGGTTAAAAGCACTTTGTAATTCCAAGTTCTGCTTCATTACCTACACTGTAAGTCCCAGTCTAAGTATTTTAGTATTACAGGTGTTAAACTGGTAACTGAGCTTCTGGTAAGGCTGCAGGAGTTTTAGAGGCTTTTTATAAATCAGTGTCTTTTCAGAGAGCTGAATGTTTGCAGCAGAGCCTGCTGGCTCTCTCACTCACCTGTGAAACTTCTGATGAGCAGCAGACACACTGACTGCATTTCAGTGTTCATTGTAAAGTTACAGCTGGAAAACACACCAATCCTTCATATTTTCAAAAATCTGGTGCCTTAATACAGAAAAGGAGTAATTCTGTGTGTGGAGTTTTATCTTGGAAAGTTGCTCTATCTTACCAGATAGATGGTATTCTGTGCTTTAATTGGGTTCCTCTGCTGCAGTAATCTGTTAGATGAGTAAGTCAGTGCACAGTGCTTTCAAAAGATGCAGTTATTAATCATGAGCTGTTTATAAATGGACTGTAAATATGGCTGGTCATATAGACTATCGTAAAAATTATACAGAAGAGAGGGACATGGCAAGGATTGCATTAACTCCTCCTTGCAGAGAGAGGCTGGTGAGGAAACTTTTTTGCCACCAAATAACCTGGACCCAGCGTTCCCAGGCCAGGTTACAGCTGGAAGCCCCTGACGTGTAAGCAGAGCATTGAATTTAGAGAATACAGGCGAGTTCCTTCTTCAGGTTTCATGAGCTGGCCTTGCTTTTTGCCAGTTCGAGGCAAACAATAGCCTTCATTGTCCTGAAGATAAAATCTGGGAGAGAATGTGTCTGATAGGAGTAAGGCTCCTAATGAAGCATGTGATGGTTGAGTTGTCAGCTAATTATCTTTTCCATCTGTTACCTAATAGAGTTCTGCAACACTGGGATTTAAGGTTTGTCAAATTTTGCTATCTTTCCCTCTAAACCTGGACATGTCTGCCAAGGCCAGCAGTGAAATGAGTACAGTAAGATAATAAATCTCCAGTGAACAGCCAGAGTTATTTATATTGGATGAACAAGGCTGCAAGTAGAACTGGGGTGTCTTTTGGGTTGCTGGAGGTGGGAGTGCTTTAAGAGTTAAACACTTTCATACTCGGCTTTAGTTGTGAGAACATTTGAGGCTGAGACGTGAAAGAATGCAAACCTTTCAAAATATGGTATGTGAGAAAAATGTATGATTTAGTGTTTCCATTTCCATAGAGGAAATAGCAATGCTCTGCTTGAACCAAATGATAAATTTCCTTTAAACCCAGTTGTATGATGATCAGGGAAATAAATTCCCTCTCAACCTTTGTCAAAGCAGCTGAGGGCAAAGTTTGGTGTCTTAAAGCCACCTGCTATCTACAGGACATGGTTCCATTAGTCACTGAGTGGAGGATTGCACTTTTCCTCTTTATAAAGGCTTTTTAAAGAATAGGATAGGATAAGCATTTGTCAAATTTGTAACAAAATTATCAGGATCTGAATTGTGTTTGTGGTCACTGCACTGCCAGACCAATTGTAAACGTGACTCAGTCTTGGACAAACCCTCACTTTCCTTCAACAGAGAACTGAAGGGCAGTGTCATCAGTGTTTCTGCTTTTGAGCTGTTCGACACTGGATGGTTTTTGAAATCACAGAATCCCAGACTGGTTTGGGTTGGAAGGACCTCAAAGCTCATCCAGTCCCAGCCCTGCCATGGACCTTCCACCATCCCAGGTTGCTCCAAGCCCTGTCCAAGCTGGCTTGGAGGTTCAGCATGGAATACATCTTCCCAACCTCACCTCGTACAGAAATGTGGCAGGAAAAGGCCATTTTGGTACTTCTGTTACCATAAAATGCATCTTGAGTTCTCTGTGTAGCACTAAACATGGAAATAACTGGGAAGAGCCTGCGATAGGTCAAGGAGAATAGTGCAGAATGTTGCCTGGGTGCAGTCAGGGCTTGGAATAACTACAGCTAAAGCCATAATGATCACTGCTGCCGTTACATCTCTTAATCCTGAGGCAGAAAGGATCTTGGGGTGCTGCTTGGGGTGTTAAAAGCATTGAGGGGGATGCAAAGGGAATTTGTGGCCAGCGAGCTGCTCAGTGCTGGAGCTTGGGGAGCAGTCCTGGGGCTCTGCCCAGGATCACCATCTGCAGCCCTCCAAACAGCTGGAGCCCAGAGGGAGGAGTCCTGCTGACAGTGACTCTGCCAGGAGTCAGCAGGACTGCTTCCAGACAGGTTTCCTCCTGGTTTGTACAAGGCATGGTTCAGTCCAGTTTGATTTTTGAATTAGGGAGACTCGGTTACATCGTGTTGAAGCAGATGTACAATTTCCAGAGACACACTTAAAACCTGCTCCCACCAGTGTTCCTTGTTCCTCAGCTCCGTGGGGTGATCTGTGTGGTGAGAGTCAGAAGTGTCTTTCTGTGGGCCATGGCAGGGGCAGGCAGAAGTTCCTGGGATGATCCTGTCAGGAATGTGCAGTCCTGGGTTAGCATCACCTCGTAACACAGACCGTGCAGGTTTATTGAACAGGTACAGTAATGTAAGAGATGTGGTATTAAAATGAAGTTGTTTAAAATTTTATTGCATTTACAACAGATTAAATGCTCTGCAATGAACAACCCACAAGTGCTCAGTTTAACAAGCCTTGAGCTACTGTGTAAATGCTTCCATGAGCCCTTTCTTGGTCCATCTCATTATGCAACGTAATTGTGTGGCCAGGCTTGTTTCCAGGAAATCTCTGTGGCCCTGTGGCAATCTCACCATCATCAGGCTCTCCCTGCAGGGAAGAGTGAAAAAACACGGCAGCGGGAAAGATGACCAGTGTTTACAAGCAGCTGATGGGAATCCCAGCTGCTTTGGTGGGCTGCATAACCTTGGAGTGGGACACGCAGTGCCCCGAAGAGAAGGCGATGCCAGCGAGCCTCTTCGTGGGAGTGCTGTCAGATGAAGTGCTGGCATCTGTGGGCCTGGTCACACTGAAACCCTCCAGTCTGTCTTTGCTGGGTTCCTTGCTTATGCAGAAGGGCCCAGTGGGTTTCTATTGTAATTGGAGTAAGTATCTCTTGAATGCGTGTTGAATCTGGAAGTCTGATCTGGCTCAATTAAAATGTGATTAGGTTTTCTGTCTCCATTGTAGAGGCTGTAAGTGCTCTGGAGAACCATTTAATGTTGAAGGCTGGCCGGCTGCTTTTGGCTGAAATGCAGCTCCAAATATGCAATGCTCCTAGAAATTCCAGGACTCCCACTAGGTCAAAAAATTTTCTCTCCACTCTAGCATTTCATCAAGTTTCCTAGTAACATGTCTCCATGTATCACAATCCTTATTGCTTGGAAAGCCACCAGCTTTGCAATGAGCTGAGAGGTTTTGTTACATGTGCTGGACGACATTCTCTTAGTAGAAAGGTCTGATTAAAACAATTTCCATCCCTTCTGGCTTCAGACAGCATTTCTGTTACATGCTCTTGTTTTACTGTTACACATGCTTTGGGTGGGATTAATTTAGCTGCGTTGAGTATTTATCTAATTTTATTAATTACAGTGTTTTTAATCAACCCAACCTGGGATAATACATCCAGCATCCAGCCACTTAAACCATGGCAGGGGCAGGCAGAAGCTGTACTTTCAGAAGTGTACTTAGCATAAATCAAAACGTTGTGGACAGGAGATGTTAAAAATCTGAGCTAGTCATGTTGTTGTGACCATGCTGATTGGGACTTGATGATAATGGCTCACTTCAGTACAGCAAACCTTTGGAAGGACTGTGTGAAGCTGGTCTTACTACGGACTGTCACTTCTCTGGGGGAAAATACAGAAAGGTTCATCCGTCCAAGGTAAGATCCGCAGTGCACCTGTGCTCTGGTCTGAAAGTGGCTGACAGCACAGCTGAAGTCTCACACAGACCTTTCGTGGCTTTGGCACTTTTGATTAAGTTGTTCAGAGACAATTCAATAAATTGTTTAATGAATCATGTTCAGCTGCAAGAACAGTGTGATTTGCATGTGGAACCAGGAAAGTCCTCCTTTGTTTACCAGCCCAAAGACATTGATAATACAGCAGTTTTATAGTAAAAAGGGCACTAATGTTCCATGGAGTCTCAGTGTACTCAGTATTTACGACTCTATGATGTGCTGGATCCCCTAGACCCCACTTACTCCAGATGAGCACGATTTGAGCTGATTTCAGCAGTTTTCACAGTGAGTGGCTTCATGTTCTTTTCTTTCAAGAGAATCCTGGGAAGCAGCGTTAGAACATTCCATGTTTTGGGCCTCCCAGCAGCTTCTCCATGTGGTGAAGACTTGTCCGTGCCTCTGCTTTTTCCAGGAGGGCCGTGCTGACACTGGGAGGTGTCTCTGTGTCCTCGTGGCTTCTTAGAGAAAGAAAAGGTCCGAACCTTGCACGTGGGCCATCAGAACGTGCTGGCTGGGACCCAAATTTCTGAACATATTTGGGCACTCTGGGCTTACTTAGTGCACGTTAAGCACCTCGGTGGCTTTCTGGAGCACAGCCGCCCTGAGAGGCCGGGGGCTGTGCAGGAGGGGCCCGGGGGGCTCCTCACTCCCTGCCCAGAGCTTTGACCACTAGAGGACACTGCCTCGTTATTACTGGGAGATGAATCCCCCCCAAGGGTAAAATGCAAATGCAGGGGTTGCCTTAAGTTAATCCTGGATAAGATGGATTATTTTTTGTTTTGCACTGTCACTATGACAGTGCTGCCATATGCTCAGGTTGTGCTTTGAGCTGAACTGGTGCCCAGAGGCAGCTGTGCTGCCCTGCCCCAGGTGACTCTGAACACCTGAGCTCTGCTCAGTGCCCCCAGGGCAGCAGAGCAACGCTGGAAGACCCTGCAATATTCAGAGCTGAACTTTGGCTGCATGGAGGGTCTGGATGGGAAACCACACGAGGAACAGCTGAGGGCACTCGGTTTGCTCAGCTGGAGCAGGGAAGGCTGCAGCTCACCGGGGGCTGCAGCTCCTCCCGAGGGACAGCTCTGATCTCTGCTCCCTGGGACAGGACCCGAGGAACAGCTGGAGCTGTGCCAGGGCCAGGTCAGGCTGGAGATGAAGGGTCTGTACCTGGCAAGTTAAACTGGCACATTTTTCACTCCTAGAAACACTTCTGTGCTTTAGTCAGAACATATCCATGCAGCTTCCCCTGCTGAACGCTGCCAGCAAGCACTGTTTCACTGACAAATGCACAACAGCTTTATTAATTTCTGTTGCTGTAATTGTGGTGATTTCCTCTCTTGGGACCTGAAGGGGTTTTCTGATGTTTTGAAACCTGTGTTAGTGCAAAGGTCTCCTGGAATTCGATTTTGACTGAAAGACAGAAGGATGGGAAACACAGTTTTGACTGACAGATGCCTGAGATTTGTACCTCTTAGGCCTCTGGGAAAAACAGAAAGAGTTCAGAACACAGTGCCACTTGGAAAAGAGGAATGTCAGGAATGGGTAACTGATAGCTGTCTGTGGATGGAAATCTAGAAATCTTGATCAGCTTGATACAGCTGGAGGCCCGAATCAATTACAGACTCAATAAGTGATAAATGTAAATTGGTTTGTGTGTATTTTATTAGGGGAACATGGGTGTTTGTCTTTAAAACTTACTACGGGACTGCAGCAAACTCTCTTGTGTGTTAAACCAGCCACTGGGTGATTTTTGCTGAGGCCTGCACTCAGTGCAGCTTCACCTCCAGCTGTACCTCTTGTGCCTGTCTGCACACACAGTTATTGGCGTCTTGGAGCTTGGGCTGGCTCCTCTCTCTGGGGATGTTGCTCACAGCCTGAGCTAGCACAGCTCCCCAGCTGCTCATGCAATCTCTGTGCCGTTTGAATAATATTTAGTGCTGCCTCTGCTCTCACTAAGTGCAGCTAATGCAAGGGGAGTTAACTTGAGTGCAGCAAACTTGAGTTAAATCTGTGATGAAAACAGCCTCTAATGTGTATGTTCAATAGGATCTGCATATGTTCACAAAATTAGAAGAAAAACAATAAAATGACCCCACCAGATGGGCTCAGTTCAGTGGCTGAGCTGTGAAGTGCTGATGTGCCACCCTGAGCGGAGCAGAGGGGACGAGGGACACCCTCAGGGAGCTCCTGGCACGGGGCCCTGGCAGGGCTGGCTGGGGTTCCAGGCTCTTCCCCCTTCTGCTCCCTCTCAGAGCAGTTTCAGTTCCTTATGGGGAGCTCTGTCCTGTGTAACCCAACGTGTTCTTGGTTCCTCTGAGTCAAGGAATTGTGTCATTCTCTCTCTTCTCCGTGGTCCTGGCTTAATCTCCTGTGTGTTACCAAGGGCTGCTCCTCCAGAAACCAGTGGGTGCAGCCTGGGGATGAAAGCCACCTGTGCCACGTGTGCCAGAAACCTAGAAAGCAAATTTAACAACCTTGTTGGTTACAAGCAGTGTTTATTATCAATGTATTCTGTGCAGCTGCAAAGGTCACGGTTTGATGTGTGAGCACTGTCCTTCACCTAAGTCTCATCTCACATCCCTGTTCTTTAAACAGGCACTGTCACTGAGCCCCTGGCTCAGCACTGTGATGTTCCACAGAATCCCAAAACAGTTCGACTTGGGAGGGACCTTAGAGCTCATCCTGTTCCCACCCCCTTCCACCAGCCCAGGTTGCTCCAAGCCCCATCCAGCCTTGCCTTGAGCACCTTCAGGGATGGGGAGTGCACAACCCTGGGCAGCCTGTTCCAGTTTGCTGTGTTTTCATCAAGATCTCTGCTCCTCAGTTTAAGAGAAATGGTTACAGGTACATTAGAGTTCAGTTGTGAAATATTTTAAGCACTGAAATATGAGTTGGGCTGTTCTGCTTGGGATGCCACCAAGAGTTGTCTCAGTCACACCTCAGTACCTGGGTGACCCCTGTTTTCAGGAGCCCACTCGAGGGGGATCTTCAGGGGCTTGTGAGCTGTGTCTCTTGGCAGGAGCTGTCAGAGGTTCATTCTGGACAACTTCCTACCTGCAGCTGAATTTTAGAAGTGGCGTAATCTTTCATGCCAAGAATTTTTGTTCTGTCTGGTTGCGAGTATGGGAGAAGAACAAAGGAGGTGGGGATACAGAGAGAAAAGAGCCCAGATGAGGTTTAAGATGTTTTTCAGTGGAATTCTGCAGTGTTTGATGTTTTTTGCATTGTCTCCTTTGAATTCCACCCTGTTGAAGAGTCAGATTATCTAGAGGATTTAAACTCTGATGATTAAATTCCATGTTAAAATGAGTAAATGGATTTGGATCCTTTAGCACTAAATCAGTGTAGTATTAGACACTGAAAAGATAATCCAAAAATCACTCATTTAGTAATATTTTAGAAATTATTTTAGGTGCCTGCCTTTTCGTATCTTTTGACGTACACTTTTTAAGTGATGTATCCATGCATTTGTAAATATCTCTTTTGCTTTAAATAAAGCAGAACCAGGTCTTTGATATTTAGAATCCTCATAATTGTTCTTGGAATTTTTCTTTGGATGAAGATTTTGGCATGGATGATGCTTTATGAAACAGTCTGGATCTCATTCATCACAGATCTTGAAAAGAAATGTCCCTTGGCTTTCAGATAGGGCCATGGAATTTTTCAAAGGATGAATTGGAACTGTAAAGTGTATGTACATTTAAATATACGTTCCTTTAAATATGCAGTGCTTCCATAAGGATCAGGTTTGTATATATTCCATTAATTTTAAGTGTAAATTTAAAATCTATTATAGGCAATGCATCATAGAATAACAGGTCTCCAGAATGGTTTGGGTTGGGAGGGACCTTAAAGCCCATCTAGTCCCACCCCTGCCATGGCAGGGACACCTCCCACTGTCCCAGGCTGCTCCAAGCCCCATCCAGCCTGGCCTTGGACACTGCCAGGGATCCAGGGGCAGCCCCAGCTGCTCTGGGCACCCTGTGCCAGGGCCTCACCTTTATATTACGCTGGATTTAAATACGCCAGAATTTGCCAAATAAACTGATTTCCTTGAGTTAATTCTGTTCAGCCCAGGCATCATGAATGGAAACCAGAGTTAGTGCTGTATATTTATTTTCTGCAGCTGGCAGATGTTGTTTGTCCATCCAGAGTTTGCAGCGGGGTGCTCACCTGCAGCTGGGGCTGGCCCTGAGCGGGGCTTTGGGCAAAGGGGAAGCACAAGGACAAGGGTGAGGAGGGGGGAGCAGAGTGGGGTCCTGGACTACCCGGTGTGAGAGGTTTTGTCTGAACCCCTGACAAGGTGTTTGTGAGCTGTGCTCTGTCCTGCTGCACCTCAGAGCTACTTCTGGCGAGTAGAGAGAAGCTGGTACACACATCTTGTCACGTTCAGGGCTTTTCACCTGGGCTGCAGCGTGGTTACTGCAGCCAGAGCTTGCCTGAGGCGCGGCGCTGGGACTACAACGTGTGGTATTGGGTTGTGTTAAAGTGACCGAGCTCATGTTAGCAAAGCCTGGCAGTTCTGGCATGGAGCTTTTAGATTTACACCATCTTTTGTCTCGGGCCTGACCTAAATCCCAGGCATTTAGGGACAAGAAATGAATTAAGTCTTGTCTCTGTTCAGACCAAATTCCTGGTCTGTGCTGAGCGCACCATTAACGGAGCCAGCAGTGGTCGTGTCTTTGCTTGAGACTGTCATAAATTGCATTAATTAATGGCAGATTATATGAACTTCAGCCAAGCCTTTATCAGCACTTAGGCCAGACACCAGATAAACAGTTGGCCGCAGTTCTGTCATCTAATAAAATTGCACATGAACTCAGTGTTGTGGTTTAAACACTTTAAAGAATGAGCTGGTTGCTCAGCAGTGTAAACTGGCCACTCCTTGAAGCCCAGGCAAGGCTGCTGTGCCACATCTGCTGAGGATCCCACCCTCGGCTCTCCGTGGGAGTGTCCTGGCTCCCACCCTGGCCCCCAGTGTCCCTGCAGGATGAGGATGAGCAGAGCTGGGGCTGCCCAGAGCCCACACATGTCCGGCACTGTCCCCCTGACCTGGCTGTGCATCACACTTTATTCTTTGGGATGGGTTTCCCTTCACATCTGGCCTGCAATTCCCCCTCAGAAGAGCTGGCCCTTTGCTGCCTGTTGCACTCCAGGAAATTCCCCGCTGCTGGGAAGAGATCCCCTGCTCAGGACACGCCGGAGCTCCCAGGGACTGTGCTCCCAAATTAAAGCAAAGTGACAACACGTGTAAGTCATGTCTGCTGGGGGCTGGAGCAGCTCTGGCAAAGTTAGGGACAGCAGTGCAGTTTTCCTAAGGATTTTTTTACCAAGTCTTTGAAATCCTTTTTGACATCTGCTCTTTATTACACAACAATATAACTGTCCTTGTAGGAAAAGAGACATTTTTCATTACTTGTTTCAAAGTTAACAGACACATTTCCAAGTGCCTGCAATAACTGTAAGGGCTTTGCTTTCAGGTGCTTTGGCTGTACAGCTGAGTCCAACTCCAACACTTTTCTGTTCCATGTCTGCATTTACCTTGGTCACAACTGAAAACAGGTTTTTATCAGAGGAACGGGGTTTGGTTTTTATTAAAGAAATAGTTTGACTCTGAATGAGTGGCACAAAACTCTGGCAGGAAATCTGAACCTCGCAACCCTTCACATCCCAAGTTCATCAACAAAAGCATTTTGTTTGTTCTTTGTAAAGACAACATCATTGCCTTTCCCATCACTTGTATCACATAAAGTTTTCTTCTTTTACATCCAAGCCGAAAAAAATGTAAACTTCGTGGGGTTTTAAATCAAAAACAACATGTAAGGATTTTAAGGCAGAGGGGTGGAGCACAGAAAAGCTGACCTGTGTTTCCCCTTTCATGCCAGACTGCATTCCCCGTATTGGTGTTTCTGGAACAGCAGCACTAAGTGCAGAGCAGGATGCTGTGAAGGGGCAGTGGGCACCTCTCCTGCCTTCAGTCTCCAGTAATTACTGCAGCACCGTCACTGTTTGCACACCAGGAAAAAAATGTGCCAGGCACCTCTTTTTAGTTTTTGCTGTGCTTGACTGCAAAGTTATGCCTGCATCAAACTGATTTCAAAGATTGTAGCACTTCTGCAGTTTCAAGGGAAAATAAAGCCAGTGTTGCACTCTGAGAAATAAAACCACAGTCTGAGTTGCTGATGTAATTTGACTGATTTGCAGCTCACTGTGATGATGAGAACATAGAACATTTACTTTTCGTTTTCTTCTCCCCCAAATAAAATGGGGCCATTCAGCTTCTGGAGAAAAGAGCTGTCAAACGTTGTGGTGGGTTGGAGTTGAGCTGATTGACGTGTGTTTTGGTTAACTGCCCCTTTCTGAATTTGCATGTTTAAGCTTTGTAGAAGTGCGGGAAGTGCGAGTTGTTTTGGATTTCTCGCGGGGTAGCGGGGGAGGAATGGGCCCCGGGCTCTGTCTTTTGCAGCGGGCCTGGGCTTTCTTCTTTTTTGGTGCCGGGGCACGGGCCCCGGACACGCTGTGAGAGAACCGTCCCAGAGCCGCGGGCAGCTGAGGAACAACCATGAGCTGTGGCACAGCTGAGATTACGTGGCGCGGCTTCTGGAGACTGAGGAGTTTCTTCTCTCTTTTCCCTTTCCCTCGGCTTCGCGTGGACTTTGTAAGAGTAAGCAGAGCTTTCTGCAGCTAACACAGTTTATACTAGACTGAAGAAAACACTATGCAGCCCGCAGCATAAAGGGAAAGAAGCTTTTCTCCAACATAAGCCCGAGAAGCAGCAACTTTGCAACATAGCGACGTTAAGGCCAGAGAGAAAGTAAGTTGTGTGGGACGGAGCTCAAGATGGCGACGGGAGAAAGGAGGGCGGTGCCACATCTTTCGCACGCAGCTTAAAAACATCTTTTGCATGCCATGGTAAAGCTGTGATGTCACAAACTGGTTTGTTGTTGGTTTTTTTTTTTTTTCTCCCCCTTTTTAATCCATTTAAAGACATGGAGAGATAAGAATTCCGTGTGCCGCCTGCGGGAAAAGAAAAGGTGGCCACGCCAGGTCACGCAGGAGCTGTGAGGGACTGTAAGAGGCTTTCAGAGATGTTGTGAAGAAGGGAGCCGCTGCTTTCAGGCTGGAATGGTTTATCCTTAAACGAGAGACGCCCCATGAGTAGCTCATGAATGGCAGTGTGAAGGAGACTTCAGAATTTTCATGAGAGAAGTGTTTTGCACGGCAGCAGATTTCCGGGCGGGTCTGTCTGCTAGTGCCAGTTTGGAAACCACGTCTAAGCAGAAGAAAAAAACTCCTTTTTTCCTCAAATATTGGAGAGATTTTTTAAACCTACATTGCTGACCAAAATTTCATGTTGTGTCACCCTTTGTACAAGTTTAGTAAATAGAAGAGAGTGTTAGAAAAGAGTGTGTTTTACTACCTTAATTTCTATCATTTTTTATCTTTAGTTCTGTTAATAATAAAACTTTCTTTATACTGTACTTGCCCAAGCGCGTGCCTGTTTTGCCTCACAGAATTTTTTTTGTTGTTTTCCTTAACATCATTGATTGCCCCCTATACAAAATAACAAATCTCGTGAAGCTTAGCACGTAGCCAGCTGAAACCACAACAAACGTGCTGTTTGGCAGTCATGGAGGGAGAGGTGGGGGGGAGAAAGATATGCCCTGGAGGGATGCTCTGGTGGGCTCCAGCATTTAAACGAGCTTCTTTTCATACATAGATTGGGCCATTTTCAGTACTAAACGGCTGCATTAAATGGTTTTCCAGGCCTTCTGCTGGCCAGAAAGCTTTTAAGGCCAATGGGAGTTAAGCCTCCATAAGAAACGGAGCATCAGTTCTTCTGCCAGGTGAAACACATCATTCAAAAGCTAAACTTGTGTTTAGAGAAGCCAACAGCCTTACGTAAACAAGGACATAAAGCTTGTCCAGTCCAGCTGAGCGGGTGTTGCAGAGCTGTTGCGTTTTACAGCAGCTCCATGGGACTGGGGGACAGGGCTCAGGACAGGCTTGGGGCGGAGCGGGGCGGCGGGAAGCCGAGAGAACCCCCCTGCTCTACAACAGAGCGAGTTCTTCCCGAAGCAAATAAAGATCGTGACTTCAAGAGCTTCCCGCTGTGCTCAAAGTTTGCCTCTGAAGACTAAGAGGTGAGCTCGTCAGAAGTCCTGGAAAATGTCTGGGAAAAGGTTTTAGGTTATTGGGTTGTGACTAGGTACAGATCTCCAGTGGGAAAAGAGCCTCTCCAGCAGGCTGGGTGTCTTACGGTGTCTTAGTTCTTCCTAGAGTAAAGATTACCAATTAAATGCATTTTTAGATTTTATTGCAGAAATGTAAAAATGTTCTAAGTTTTCCAGAATTGTAAAACTACTTTGAAAAATACAGAACTATTGTGGAAAAAGGGAAAAAAAATGTTTGGGGATTTCTTTCTATGAAAAATATTCCTAAATCATACAAAATAAAAACTAAAGGCAGCTGAGGCTGCTGCCTGCCAACTCCAGGCTGTGCCCAGACAAGGAGCTCTGCAGTGGTGCTGGTACCACCCAGACACCAGACCTGGAGCCCGAAGGTGTTGGGCTCAACCCCTGCTCTGGCAGGAGGAGCCCACCTTCAGCCCCGGCCCGAGAACAGGACCGGTGCCATTGGGGACAAAGGGTCCTGTTCTGGGTGGTGACAGCGTCTCTACAGAAACAATCTGGTAATGTGGCCGTGGCAGGGATGTTGGATGCTGCCCTGGAGATGGCTGATAGCAGGTACAGGTCTCTGCAACTGAAGTCTTTGGCCGGACTTGTGAAGG
>VZRR01004004.1:58886-99565 GCA_013398015.1 Oreocharis arfaki | reverse complement strand
GCAGCCTGATAAGGCATCACTATACTGCAGTTCAAACTTACACCTGCTACACACTTTTCTTTACCTTAAGTGAAAAAAATCCTATGTAGACTAGGCCATGGGTACTTTAACTCAGGTTAAAAAAAAGAAACTACACTCATGACAAATGTTGTAGGGTCTTTTAAATAAATACCAGTATATATACACATACTGCTCAGCACTCTGTTTGTCTTCTTTTAGGACATCTATGTTTCTGACTGCAGGTCCAATTTTAATGGGACTGCAGATAATGAAATATGGATGAAAAAAGGCTATAGTTAAATGCTCAACATGTACAACACCCCGTGAATAAAGTACTGTAATTATAATCTCCCAAGTCACACCATTCCCATACAACATTCTTTTCACTTACGTAGTACCCAGCTTGCCAGTCAGGGATGCCCTCTCTGCTTAGCCTGTCTGCTGAGCAGGGACTCTGAGATGGGAGCGAAGCAGAACGGATTCATCACGACTTGGCCATTTCTACAACCAGAAGGTGCTTACATCTTCTAGTACCTCAAAAAAGGGATTCAGGAAGGTCAGAGGAATTCTGCATTCCCTGCACTCACCAAATCTAGTCCATCTTTCCACCCCAAGGATAAATTACTTAACACTTTTCAGTCGGCAACTGAGAGAACAGCAACTCCTCAAAGAAAGCCAAACAAGGATTGCAGTTAAATTCTCAAAGTTTTTCCTTTGTCCTCTGCAAAATGATATTCATAAATGGCCATGACATCCATAGCCTTACAACGGTAGGAAAGGAGGCATATGGAAAGACCTATTAAGACGAAGTGACATGCTTGATTAAAACACATTAGTTACTTTATGATACAATATGATGTGTATTTGACAGTGGGGCAAAAATATTCAAACAATAATAAGAATTTTCTTCATGACAACGAATATCAGACTAATTTGGACATGAGGTAGTAGTTTTTAATGTCATCTCACAGTGTTTGATCTCGCTGCTTTTCAAAAATTCTCTGCTTTATACCACAGATGTTGCAATAGGTTAAACAGCCCATACAGACAAAATGCCCACATTTTTACCCACATGACCCTCATGTGAGATAACCTGCTTCCTATAGGAAACGTGCCATCTCAAAAAACCTGCACACGTGGTAAGGAGTAAGGGAGATTTTGAGGGACCAGAATCAGGGGTGGAAAAGGGGAGGGGAACCGCAAGGAAACAAGATGCTTAAGATGCTTAAGAGTAACTTACACTACTCTAAACCACTCAGACCTCCGTGAAACTGCACTTTTGAGTCTCTGTGGGAAAAGAAAGGATCAAAAAGCCAAGTGAAAACTGATAACCTGTGTGAAATGCACCTGAAAATGCAGCCAATAATTGCGATACATGGTCCCTAAAACAAACGGCATTGGGAACACAAGCGGATGCAGTACTTTAAGCCATCTTATCACACAGATCTTTACCACGGAGACCCTTCTCAAATGAGCATTTATTCCAAAGGAGAGGTAACTTCTGAGCAGATCAGCGTTTGTCCAACATCACCTTTAACAGTTTGCCAGGCTGAATCTACATTACAAGAGACTATAAAGGCCTTTAATGAGGACTTGACTCACAAAGCAGCATTGATGTACAAATCTACATTACAAGTAGTTATTGTAGTTATTTCACAATGCCCAGCCTGTGAGATGCAATCTCAGGTGGTCTACACCTGTTCTGCAGGGCCTGGGCTGTCAAGGTCAGATATCTCGAGCTAGTTGTAACTTGAACTCTGGCAGAGTTCAGATAAATGCAGCTGAAGAGAAGAGAAAGCTTTAGTGTCTCCCAAGTACCCTATTCCAACAAAGAGCAAAGGGAAACAGAAAGAAAGTTTGTGCTGGCTACACAGGCTTGTCTCTGTCTTTTTTCCTTCCCTCTCCTGTCCCCGAACCCACAGGCATTGTTAGATGCCTAATTTTAGTCTCAGATAGCAGATGCCTTTTTCATAGCTCCTCCAAGCAAAATGAAATAATAAAAGGGGGCTTCTTAAAATTTTAAAGGCCAGAAAATAGTCTGTTGAATCTCTTGCTGTTACTGTTAATTACAGATACTGAACAGATTTAATTAGAACCAACCAAACAGAAAAACATACGTAATCTATGCCTTTGGCATAGCATGAACCAGGCAAGGGGCAATGAAGCAACCCCCTGCCATACACTTTAATTAATTTTATTTTAAAAAGAACACACAGATCAGGATTCAGCAAGGGTATTTCTAAAAACTGCTATAAGATCATTGTTATGAAGGTTAAGTTTCCAGACAGCAGAACACCTCATCATGATACATGAAAATCTTGTTATATGAGCAGAAGAGATTTCCTATTATGATGGAATGGGCAACACTAATTTTGCCATTTCCCAACTCTAACATGCATAGGTTTTATTTTGTGAAAGCAAGAAGCAAGAAAGGATGTTTGGAAGCTGACAAAAATTACCTCTGTCAAAGCATTACTATAAAGACACCTGTAAAATTGTGATCTTCAGCCCAAAGCTTAAGCCAATGAGGCTGCTGCCTTCCACACAGACTGGTTTATCCTTAGCAGTCTCCCTGATACTTCTACCCAAAACCACTTCAAAAGTGTGTGGCCTGTCTTTAGCCCACCCCTGTGCTTTTCAACCCATTCTTCACCCCATTTCATCCCCTAATGGGAAGAACAAAGATGCATTGTGTTAAGCTCAGGCAACTTTTTGCTGGTAAAACTTCAGTCTTCACTGATTGGAAGACTGGCTTAAAACATAGCTGGGTGCCCATGGCTTTGGTTTCAGGAAGGACTTTTCTTAGCTTTAATAAAATCTTCTACCATTTAGTCATAGTAGCCCTTTATAAGTATCCACAGGACCTGCTGCACATACTTAGTACAGTTCATCCCTAGATTTTATACTTCTCTTCTCCAATAAGCCTCAGTCATCACTTAGATCAGAATGACAGAGGCACTGAACCCCCAGAGCTGAAATGGAAGGAAATCAGTGAAAGCTGCATGTTCAGAACTTCAAGTGCTCTATACTGTTAAGTACTCTGAAAACTGGGTTCTAGGTATTCAAAATGGGACACCTAAAATTAGACTATCTGTACAATAAAATGAAAGCATTTTATGAAAATACATTTGTAAAACCTTTTGAAATTACAGTAATTAATATAATGGCTAAGCCCATGACAGAGGCAACCCTTCTTTGAAATTTGATTCGAATGCTGCAATTATAACATAGGATGACTCTGTGAAAATCCTGGGGAAAACCTGCAGGATGATGCAAACACTGAAAGGAACCAAATTGCTCTTGCAAAGCCGTCACTGTCAATTATGGGCATTCTCAGTTTGCGAACTCCTGAATTTACATCCTTAATAAACTTTTCCTTTCTTAAACATGTGTGTGTGAAGAAACAGTAACATACAAAGACCTTGCTTCAAAATGATCTTTAAAATATGTGAATGCATAGCCCACCTCACTGATGTTTTGATGCGCCCACACAGTGTGCACATGCGTGAGAGCACACGGTCACAAACACACACAAGCATCACTACCTACAGCAGTAAACCATTTTCCTGTCTATCCCCTCCTATGGCTTTGAAGCTAAGCTGCTTATTTTAAAAGAGTTGAACCTATTCTATTTACTCTGGAAGCTTATTAGAGGAAGCAATTTTACACCATAACTGTTGGGGGAATAATTGCTTCAAAAAAGCAAACCTAGACAAAAAATAGGTTTGTCTTTTTCTGAAGACCCTAAGATGTTCAACCTTCTGTCTAGTGCCTGGGTATTTCACAAAGTAGAGACCAAAGGTGTACTTCAGTAGTTTTATTCCTTTGGGAGAAGCTACTGTGGAGGAGACAGGCAGCCTTTGTGATAACGCTGTCTGAGCCCATTCAGGGCTTTGAACAGAGGAGCCCGATTTGGGGCCGCACCCAGGATGCCACCGCGGCCAGCGCAGCACATGGCGTGGGCACGGCACTAAGCGCTCCCTCCACTTTCCTCCACACGGTAAAACTGGCATTTGCCCCCTTCATATGGCCTCTTAGTGCAACAGTGAGCTACAGACACCATGCTTCAGCCCCTCTCAACAACACCAGGAACTACAGCCAAAGGAGCAGTCAAGAGGAAGGGTTGGGAGTACAAGGTATCAGACTTTAGCCACTGCCATTTGGTAGCAGCTTGCTTTAAATTAAAACTAATTAATTTAAAGAAATGATGCAAGCTTTTCTTGACTACCAGCTGCTAGTACCACCTACAAATTTCAAGCATTAGGTCAGTTGCACAGAGCTTGAGAAAATCAGCTTAAGCTTTTTTAATGCTTAATTATAGCAGTCTTCTTTACAAGTGTTTTACAGTGTGATTACGCAAATTATAAGTTCAAGCATAGTTTGAACATAAAGAAGTTCCACTTATGAAATGTGACTTGCAAAGGTATTACATGAAATTAATTGGGAAAAAATAATCACCCAGAATACAGTAATTACGTTTTAGAAATGAAACCCTTAGCCAATTCATAGCTCTCTAGAATTAGGGAGTTCATAGCTAATATATCTAATATACTGCTGTTCTTGATGTTCCCTTCTTTGTCTGGGTTTTTAAAAGGAACAGTCATAAGGCCTGTTAAAATAAGAACCTTTAAAATTCTATTGCTCTTTCAAATTAATGATGGCATATAGGGAACAAAGGAGCAAGTATTTCTAGCCACTTAAGAGATGTATAATTTTATAAAATCAGCTCTTAATAAGATCATGGATGAACATGAACTTCAACACCTCTCTGTACATATATGAGGAGAAAGACACATATTTCAGTCAATACAAGCATTACCAGCAAGCTGAAATGCGAGATATTTGTTAAAACAGAATGGCTTGGTTTTTTGCAAATGCTTTTACTGTGTACCTATTCAGGTAAAAATATTCTGCAGAATTCCATTTCAACATCATTTCAAACACTTTTTGCCAGCAATTGCTAGGAAAAAAAGGCAGAGATGATTGAATATGTCCTGTTCCATTCAGAGCTTTTTAAAATACCTAAAATATTACAGAATTTTGTAAGATTAGAGTGCATGATAGTAGGAGAAAGTAATTTTGGAGCTAGATATATATATATATATATATATATATATATGTATATATACACATGCCAATATTCTGCCCGATAAAAAATACCACCTTAACATTAATGTTATGAGTATACAGAATAGACAGCACCAAAGAGATTTATTGGAGGCTTTCAATGAGAGAGTTTGTTAGTAAACACACTGAGTAGCAGCACAGGAATTTTGCTCTGCGCCTGCAAGGGCAGAAAGGTCAAGAACACAAAGCTCCATTTTTACGAGCAGGAAGAAAGAATGTTAAAGAAAGCATCACAAAAGGATTTTTTCCTCCTTCTTGCCTTCAAAAAAATAAAGGATCAGAGAAAAGCTTGGTTAACTTTTAACGAACACCAAAAATTTTTTTTGTTCATGTAAAGAAGCATTTTTGGTATAGTAAGTACCTCTACTATTTTGCCTCTATACTAAAAAACAGTAAATCCCAAGAGTATCTTGAACATTATCAGTTTAAAGAATTCAAAACAAAGGATGAACACAATATCAGAATAACTGCCAGCAAAAGATCTTTCATTTTTAAAAGCACACAGACCTTCCTGCAGAATATGTTCCTTTCAAACATTCTGCTTTCACAACATGACATACTGTTTCCATGAGCATTAATCCAAAACTATTGATGTATCTCACGTGTCCACGTCTCAGAGCTCATTTAAGCAAAACCTTGACAAAGCAACCCAAGAAAGTCTCCAGAAAAAAAAAAAAACTTACGTGACTGCTTACAACAGATAATCAGGTAATATGGAAGAGCCTATTATACTGCACAGTACAAAAGCTTAAAACACCTCCTCATCCTGATTTCACTTTTAATCATTAAAATACCCTGTATCCGCATCATAATAAGATTCTTATATCTCTGTAAGGCCACATTTCAAAGCAGTTTGTTCCCTAGACCAGGGTTTGGATGTGAATAGGCTGTTTCCTTTCTGCTCAACTTCACAAAGTTCTGAGGTGTTCCTCTCTGATGCTGCTCTCGCATCCTCTGCTCTAATTAGCCCTTTAGTATTATTTGACAGCCCTTACAATACAATTTCTTGAAAAATATTTTTAAAAATCATAAAAACCTAAGAGTTAAAGAGACCAGAAAAATAATCCCTGGGTGAGACTGTCCTTATTTCCTTTATTTTAGATGCCTGGGTACCAGAGCACTTAACATCAGAGGACAGGCAGATGGGCCCGGCCTTCTTCAAGGCTGGAAAAGAGAAGATTTTGCTGCGGGAGTGAAGCACAGCCTGCTGATACCTGCAAAGTAGTCATGGAGAAGACAGAGCCAGGCTCTTCACTGCATTGCAGAGTGTGTGATCAAAAGACCAGAAAAATAAAGTGAAACAGGACAAGTTCAGATTAGGTATAATCAAAACCCAAAAAAACACCTTGAGGACAACGAAGCCCCGGAATAGGCTGTCTGGAGATGTTATGGAACCTCTGTCCGTGGAGGTTTTTAAAACCCAACTAAACAAAAAGCCTTGAGTAACTTAGTCTGAACTGAGAGCTGAACAGAGGCCCCTTCCGACCTAATGGTTCTGTTTGGAAATTTTTAAGCAAACATCTCTCTTTAAATTTTAATGTTGCTGTTGCAAAGGAAGCAGCAGCTTGCCTGAAGCAATCATACTGATGGCCACAACCTCAACAGCAGCAAATACAGAAATGAGGAATTTCCTTTCTCTAGAAATACGGTGATTAATCGTCACACATGTATGGTTAAAGAAAAATAAAGGCTGTCCCTTAAAACCCAGGTCTTAGAGGCTTTATTTGTATGTCAGTATTAGGTTTTATCTTTTCTTAAAGATGGAATCTTGCCATGGGCACAACTTCATGCACATGCATGCAGTATTATTATCTCTTTTATGGCAGAGGTGCTATTGTTATATGTTATTTTAACGAAAATATAAAAGTCATTACATATTTATGTATGGATATTTTGGAATAAGGCTGTTTATGGGATTGGTGTTGGGTCTGACTAACAGAGAATAAAGAATTCTCTTGGCAAACTGATTTAAAATTTACACATGACAATTCATAATTTATAAATTGATAATTTATACAGTCTTAAAAGTACAGTTTATATCTAATAGTGAGAAAATAGTTACCTCTAAAAAGTCTCCCCCCCTTTTTTTTAAGAACAAATATAAGCAGTTAATCCCTGTATTTTTTTCTACTAGTATTTTAAGTGTCCAGATTATAGCAATGTACTATGCAGAATCTCCAAACATTGTGCTAAATTACAATACTGGAAAGTAATCAAACATACCAAAGGATTAAAGTCACTAAAAATCTGTAAGATCCAGAACCCACTCCTGACAAAGTAACTCCTTTTGTCTCATCTGATTCAGCTGCCTGCTGGGGAGTACCAAACATAAATGCATCCATCTTGATCCCAAAAGGAGAAGACCAACTTGAAAACATTCAACTTCAATGGAAGATGGGATGGCACCGTATCGTATTTGAAGGACAGCAACCAGAAATAAACTACATTTAATGAGAAACAAAGCTAGGAAGATTCTGGTATATTCAGAATTCCTGAATTAGGTAGATACTTTCACAAAAAGAGTAGTATTGACTAATTTGATAACGTTTTTCCTCATCTGAACAATTAAAATACTTTAATTGACTCACAGAAGTGCTGCTGTTTAACAGAGACAACTCTCTGAAATACATAAACTCATACTATAAAATACAGGTCATGCAATTCTCTCTTCTCAGTAATTACGGAATGCATGAAATGTCTCCACCAGAATAGCCAGTGTGTACCAGCATCACCAAAAAATTATTTGTTAAAAGCAGAAATTATGCCAATATATTCTGACTTTGCCAGATGAAGGTTCGATTTCTGGATATCATCTAGAAGTGGTTCATAAAAAATACCTTGATTTCTGCACCCCCAAGAAGAAGAGGCTTCATCACAAACATATTATTTTGCTGTTCTTTATGTCAATTTTTGTAGCATTAAATGGCTACCTCTTCTCCCTTTTCCCCCCCTAAAATACTATGTTTAATTATAATAATATGGTATATTTTAGTTGTATCAGATGAATATATGTTCTAGGCGTTCCTTGGGATTTCAATAAAACTTGCATCAAAAACTTTTTAGAGAAAATGTAAAGACAAACCCTTAACATACACTAATAGTGGTTTAAGACAACTGATGAGGACTGTAGCACAGCAGGTAGAAAACTATCTGGTCATACTTCTACTAAAACCTGTTCCGTCTTGAGACATGTTTGTAATTGCACTTGAAATATTAGCTACCAGTTTTTACGATTTCATCAAAAGACTCATGCAATTTAGTCTGTTCCTTACAGTTATAATTCCTGAGTTGTGCAACAAAGTTTAGGGATTTTTGCTTGTTCATTTTAAAGTGGGGATTTTTTTAGCCTTTAAAGTTCAAGTAAATAAAGAACAAAAACCAAACCCCAGGAATCCTAAAAGGCTTGGGGCTTTAGGGAAGAAATTAAAGAATTCAAACTCAAGAATTTCTGAGGAGGGGAAAAAGAGTTTCCTAAAGCCTGACCCAATTTCAAATGCTTCACTTTTATACTACTGCTTTGCTTCATTTCAGATTTATTATTCCCATAGTAATCATTATGTAACTTCTACTTTAACCGCTGCAGATTTTCTAGGGAGGCTTAGCAAAAACAGGCTCTATATACGTTTTACACCAGTATTATAAGTGCGAGAGAGGAAAATAAAAGAAGGAAAAAGCCAAACTCATGCTATCCCACTATCAGTATTCTTGTTCCTAGAAACATTAAGCCAGTTTTAAACAGCCATCAAATGCTACCCAAAATGGGCGGATTTAGCAGCCATTACCATTATAACACTTTCCCAGTAATTAACTAAACAAGGCCAAAACACTCAGTATTACAAAAACCAGGCTTACTGTACCCTGTGTTCTAATCACATGCAGTAAATTCACAAACTTTCAAGCAATTTATTTAATGTAGCATACAAAATAAAAGCAGAAATACAAAGAGAAATACAGCATTCTTCAAAAAACATTAATCATTCCAGTTTTTACATTAAACCTTTATTAAACTTAATCTTAGCTAGTTTTTCACTTCATCATTTCCTTGGACATAGACCAGGCAGCTCTCTATTGGATCCAAAGGATTTCAAGAACTAGAAAATATTATCAAGAGGTTAGAATATTTACAGCAAAGGTGGTTGATCTATTGCATTACGTTTACCCAAAAGCATGAAAGGCACCGCCTAGAAAGCAAAAGATAAGGATTCACATTCCTTATCGGTGCTCTTTTTTTTTAATTTTATTTTTAACTCTGAGCATTAATCTTCTTTTTTGGTAGGGAGAGCAAGAACAAAGAGGAGCAGCACAGGAATAAACAAGCAAGTCGACAGGAATAAACAAGCAAATCAACTACTTTTCTAAGAAGAAACCTAGTGGGTGAAGGGTGATGGCAAAAATTACATGGACTTTTTTTTCTGCTTCTGTGTAGAAGGGAGAATTTTACAAGATTTTTTAAAGTCCCTTCTATCTACATGTTTATGATTCTGTGCTTAATAGAGCTTCAGGCAGTTATAAAGACCAAAGTCTCCCACACTGAGTATGCAAGATGTCATGAGACCTAAGAAATAGAATGTTTCTGTTGTTCTGAAGAGACAGCAATATCCTAAAAAATGTATCTGCCATTCCTCCTAAAAGGCAGACAAAATTTATTTATAGCAGGCCATATTTCTCTTAGAAGTTTATCTACCTTGCAGAATTTCATGGAAGACCTGAAGTGTTGTGAGATTCCCCACTTTCACAATCTGCTGCTAACAGAAGAAAAAAAAAGCTTCACCCTTGGTGTGACAATTTTTGATTTAACATAAGATACACCATTAGTTTTGGGCCTGTCAGCTTGGGCAGGCTGAAGCAAAGAGCCAGGTATGCCCTGTGGCTACAAGTCCTCTAAGTTTTGGGGTTTCTGTTTGGAAACTGTGGCAGTCACACTCTTTCACCAAGACAGACTCAGAACTCCTGCTCGAACACTGAAACATACTGCAAGGCAGTTGTTGAACCGAGAGTTAGTTATGTGCCAGACTGAGATATCAGGCATTTACACAGCTAAGGTGGTCCTTTTATATTAGATATTACTATACACACAGAGATATATATATACACACTATATAGATGGTAGCATCGGATACAAAGATTTTGATTTTTAAAATATATGTATATTTGAGGCTTTTCTAAGTACCTTCTTTCTGGAAAAACTGCATGCTCAAACCCAAAGCATTGCAATCTCTGCTTCACTGCCTTGAAGGCAGCCCAAATATATCAGTCAACTCAGGATGGAAGAATCTCAACTACAACTCGTTGGTTGGGGAATTTCTGCCCATTCCACATCAATTAGGAAATGATTCAGTTATGCTGAAGAGTGGTCCTCTTGCAACATAGCTGCTGAAAAAATATCTGTATGCCAATTCACACTCAACCCAGTCTCCCTGGTTCACAGCTTCAGTCAATGGGCTATCTGTAGATACTTTGGTTAAAAAAATTTTTTTAATGTAATAAATGGATTTATTAAGTTTTTGTTTTTAATGATATTTCTGTATTCGCAATATAGCAGCATCTACTCAGAGGAGCCAGAATGGCAGAGAAATGTGAAAAAGGTGGCACCAGATGATTATGGGATGCTCACTTTGTAGGATTTCTTAGATATAACCAGTTGACTTAGTAACAGATTCTTCACTTTACATATTCATTCAATATGATTCTTTTATTCACAGAGCAACCATAGCTCAGATAGACACTGTCATTTTCCTTACTGGCCTTTTCTGATATACTGTCTTAGTAATTTAGAAAAGAAGATTTCTGATGTTTTCTGTTCCCTTACCAGTTTAACAGCAGTATCATACGCAAAGCTATCTGACAAATACTCCTAACTGAAGAGCTCCATAGATGCGTGAACTATGTGTTCGTTCCTCTGAGGGGATCAATGAAAATGGGCAAAGGACTACTTTCTGTGTTCTGTAGATTCCAAAGTCAACTCTGGTACCAAAGCAGGGCTAGTTTTGACTAATACATAAACACTATGGAAGTTACAAAACTGAGGTTCCATGAAAACAGCTCCCAGTTTAGATGCTGCAAGAGGAGAAAGGACGTAGTATTGACTTCGTTATCCATCCTTGGAAAGGTCAGGTTTTTACTGTTCCTGTTTACAGCAAGTAAAGCTCCCCCTTTGGATGTAATATCTTCTCTTTGAGAGAGAAGGGACACAAAATGTATTAGTTTGCTTCAAAACTGTGTTTACAGTACTGTGTGGTAGTAACACTGCTAATGAAAGCAAGTGGAAGGCACCTACAATATCAGATGAGATTTACTATTTATTGTATTGTTTTTTGTTGGCCTGAGAGTCTAAGCCCAATCTTTTCTGACTCACAAAGTAAGAAGACTTAAAGTAAATCGTAATTTCTCTCCTCAGAAGTTACAGTAAAAATACTTCTTTCTAAATATAATTTGCTATGAAACAATTGAGATGTTTGGCTTTCCACAAAGGAATTTCTCTCAATCACAAACAAGTCTTTGACCTTCAAGCAAACAGACACAATGATTCCAGTAATAATCTAAATTTATATTTTCACTAGCTCACAATGGCCACATAAATCACACATCAAGGGTGGGAAGATGAAAAAAATGGATAGGCCACAGCCATCCAATTGGTTGGTTGGTGGCTCTTCTGTGGATAGTGGCTCTGTCATCATGGCATCTTCACTGGCCTGGGAGGGGATGTGGATGTAAAATACTGAAACAAACCTGGAATTAATTTCTCAGGCACTGGGGCATGCTGATTCCTGTCAGCAGTTAGGGTATGGTAATGCACTGGGACAAACACAGGACAACTCCTTGGTATTTACTTGGATACTGCACTATGATACTCTCAAAAAAGATGAGGCATTAAAGGTATGCTTTTTCCAGATCATTCATAACTTTACCTAAAAACCTTCTGTATTCTGTGTAAACCTGTACGCACATGCATGTGTTGGCAGCCACTGCTACAGGGAGAGAAGAGAAGTGCATGCATCCCTACCTACAGAGTTCAGCATTTGTGTGTGTCTGTATTTTCTGTACTGGTTTTTTATGCTGTGATCAGGGAAAGGAAACACGCTTCCCTGTTTCTGAATGAGTAAAGGAACTCGCGTGAGGAAGCATTTAAGGGCAGCCACCTCCGCAAGAGGAGGCGAGTCAGGAGCAGAGGGTGACCACAACAGAGGCAGGGGCAGTGCCCTCGCTGACCAGGGACGCAGGCACAGATACTCAGACAGGAAAAGCAGAGCAGGTCTGGTGAGAGAAGCCTGGGTCAGCCACAGTCCATAATCACCAAAGTCATCCCACGGTGACAAGGCAGGTCTGAAGCTTGGCCAGGAAGGCGAGCCAGTGGGTCAGGTCCAGCGAGGGATGTGGCTGGGCACAGCACAAGCTGCAGCATAGTTCAAGAGACAAAATGCAAAGGCTCAGCTTAAATGGTCCTCCTGAGAAAGGAGGAGGAATGCCTGCAACAAGGCTTATTCATGGCTCTAACATGGCTGATTCCACAGCCACCGGATCCAAGGCTACTCTACCACAGCAGAGCTGGCTTTGGGCATGGGCAACTCATCCCTACATCAGAGCTGTGTGCAGAGGATCCTGGCACGGGCCACTGTGCTTTGGTACCAGGAAATACCAAAACTCTGGGGGGGAGGTGTGAATTATTCCATTAAACATTTGTGGCAACTACCAGAAAATAAAATCTTACTGAAAAATCAGATGTCTGAAGTCAAGAAAAGGAACAGTCCAGTGCTCAGCCATAACCTAAGATATATAAGACATAACCAAAATATGTATGAACTTGTAAAGCTCACTTGTGAGAGAGCTTCATCGGATTCTTTATTCATCTTTTCTGACCTATGAGACAAAATAATAGCCACGTTCTTCAGGAAAAGAGAAACTTCATCCTACAGAATAAAGATTTGGCAATTTGCTCACTACACTTGTTTCGTAACTGTCCGTGAGACTACTCACAAGCCCACATTGTTCATTTTTGTTCTCTTCATTTTTTCATTAAATGAAGTCTATTGTATTTGGGAATATCCTGGAAAATGCTTGTAATCAAGTCATTGATGGTTTTGTGGGAGAGAACAATGGCCTTTTTAATCCAATATTGTTTATGAAACTAACACCAGTTAGGTCTATCAACAGTAACAAATAAACAAGACCCTCCTTCAGAAGAAATTACACCAACTGTTGCAGAAAATACTGAACACAAACATGCATGTGATTTTCACATCCACAATCCACTCCTGGATATCACGTGACTGTGACTCCTGCACTGGCAGACTCATTTTAGGTCACACAATCCTCCCCAGGGCACAAAAGGGGACTGTAGCAGCAGTATCCTCCTCCCATTTATCCTTTGAAAGGACCTCTGACTCTCTTTAGAGAAACTAACCTGGTTTAGCCAACACTATGGCTCATTCCTCCAAGCCATCTGACCACCCTACCTGCCCAGTGACACTCTGTGAGTCAGCTGGCAGTCTGTGAGGCCAGGGCAACAATTCCACCTCCTCCCTGAAACCTCCCTGCACCGTCTCTGACACCTCATGTCCCTACGCGAGGCCAGCGTGGGCGTTCCAAGCTATTAAAATACTTCAGGACTCTCATGTGTTAGACTCCCTCTCTCTCCTCTCTGAACCTGGAAAACAACCAAACTTTCTTTCCACCAAATACTTGAAGAGGCTAATGCACAGCTAAAATAACCCTGACTCAGAGCATTTAAGGAGCAATAAAAAGGATTGATTTACACACAGGGATTTAGTCTTTTTTACATAAATTATTTAATTACGGCAACATGGGCAAACAAACCACCAAAGTGTTCCAAACAGCATATGTTTAGGCTGGTTTAACAAAATGAGCAGCTAAGAAAACATTACTAATATCTGGGAAATACTTGCTTATCTTGCAGCCTTCTTATTATAATTTTGAATTATCTGTATAGGCATATATATGAGCAAAAGGTTTATAGCACATATAGGTTAGGCAGCTGCTTTTCTATAAGAAACATTAAATAATCTCAGGTATATAAAATCTATACAAATAATCCCTGTCAAAGATCTATCTAAATTTGAGACACCCACATGAGAAGAAAAAAAGGATGTATATACAACAAAGGCAGAAAGATCCAGGATATACAAAGAGCTCTTAGTTTATGGACAAACTATCCAGGCTCATATGTTTGGAAAACATTTCATCACGGGCTTCACTGCAGGTAAACAGGGATACAATCTAAATCAGAAAATTAAATATATCCAGCTATCTATTAACAATGACAGCCTAATAGTCTTTTTAAGATCATTTAATTACATTTGGAAATGGCTACACTATGGTAACACGTGTTGGGTATTTTAAGCATTACAATCCATAAGACTCATTAAGTAACAACAAACTTTATGTAAGTAACATTAGATTCAGTGAACTGAAGTCTCTTCTAAAACTTGTGACCAGTCACAAGGCTCTATGACTCTTGAAATCATCATTTCACTTAAAGGGGAACTGTTTCACCCACCCCAGATATTTACATATTCAAAATGAGCACATTCCTGCCTACCATATCTGCTTAACAAAAGGCTACCAAGCCTCACTTCACTTTTTCCATGTGCAACACACAGTAATTCCTGATGTTGTTTTACATGCCTGCAAAGAAAGCAATACCATACTGCTCCTCATAGGAAACACCAATGTGTCCACTCTACTTTCTTTCGTCTGCTATTTCACCATGACAAAAATAAATAAATACATATAAAGACTCCTACGTGGTTTTGCTTGCTATACATGATAAAATATGAGCTTTGTATACAGAAAATAATAATAATAATACCACCTGAGAATTATTTGCAAAGTTTAAATAAGATCACTCGTTGTCTCTAGCTTTAACAGTACGCCGAGAAGGAGCTCATGCCTTTGCCTTTCATGTTGTGCTGTCACATCAATGCTTTGCTCTGAGCACTAACCTCCATGCCCTCAGTATTTCTCAACCTGCAATTCAAAACAAGTGGTGGTAGATTAAAGACAAGACAGAAAGAATGTACACATACCCATGAATTACATTTTCAAGTAACTACAGCTACCACTAAGAAGTTATTTTTCTGTGTTTGGGTGGGTGGCTGCCTGCATATGTGTTCTTCACAAGAAGGGTGGTGAAACACAAGAGGCACAGATTTCCTGAAGAGGTTGCAGGATGTCCAGCCTTGGATGCAACTAGGCAAGGTCCTTATCAACCACATTTAACTTGGAGTTAGCATTGTCTTCAGCATGTTGGTCATCTACCCCAGATGACCAGAGGTCACTTCAAACAGCCCTTCTCAATACATCGTTCTGTGATTCCATAACATTGTAACTTCGGCTGATTTCAAGCCCTGCCTCACAAATTCACAGGCATTAAAATGCAGAGGCCTTCATCACGCACACGAGGATGCAGAGCCCTGCACAGCCCCGGGCAAACAGCACTGCTGCCAGAGTCGTCAGCAATGCCACTCAGCTTAATGAAGCTGCAGAGCTCCTGCTGCCCATGCTGAAGAAGTCAGTGCTGCAAACCTTCCCAATATCAACTCTAATGCAGCTAAGGCTCATGAAATAAATGGCAATCAGCAATGCCAGCACGACCACAGCTAATAGAATCTGTCTTGGCACAACACATTAGCCATGTCAAAGGATTTGAGTAGGGATGGGCAACCCCCACAGTTACTCACTCCACAATGGAGACAAAAAATCTGAGAATAATATGAAGACCTCAGACCCATGAATGTTAAAAGACAATTTTTCATGTTCAGAGCAAGTTATAAAGCTCATAAACTTTGGGTATCCACATGAAAAACACAATTAAATTGTCTGTATAGGAACAGATGTCATAGGATCTTCAATGTCTTCTCATAAATAACATTGTGATTATCAGGAAAACCAACTTCACTGAAAGAAACACTAGTGAATATTGCCAAAGGTACAAATTCAGCAAGATGTTGCATCGTTCAGTCTCATGATACAAGAATCAGATTGTTTAGCGTCTTATGACCTAGGAGTATTCTCTGCAGGCTGGAAAAGGACAATGCCTGTTTTTCTTGACCCTAGAAATCCTTCAAGACATTCTTAAATCAGCCACTGTAATGGAAGAAGCTGCGGAAATCAGAGACTCTGTGCAGTAATTACATCTCTAAAATGGACTGTGGCAGCATGAGGTACTCCTCCACTTCAGTGTCAAGAGGACACAGTGCCCACAAGAGTCCTGGAGGTCACAGGCCAAGAACAAATGAGAGACCCAAGCTATTAAGGGAGATACAGTACCTGCAAGAGTCAACTGCCCAGTCAGAATCCTGACTCTCTGCAGCTGTAGGTGTTGTCAGAAGGTGCAATGGCAGCACCTGCGAGGCTCAGGGCAACCAGAATTCAGCAAGATTTGTGGCTGAGGACAACTGTTGTTGTATCCATTCATATCTGATTCTTTTGCTCACACTTTTTTTAGCTCAGGTTACCCTCACAAGATCTGCACATGAAATCCTGCACTGTGATGCTTAGGACTCCTGTCATTTGCAGCCCCTGGGGCCATGGCAGAACTGGGTCAAGACAGGGACAACCATGGAATTAGCCTGGAACACAAATGGGGCCAACATGGTTTAAATAGCCACCCATCACCTTTACAAGGAAGGATTCTGCAGATGTGGGCTTTGCTTCCTCTGTTTGTGGGATCTGAATCCACTGACAGCTCCATGCTTAGTTCCAGTTACCGGAACTCTCTGGAGCAGCAGAGATACTCCGTGTGTGGGTGGATGACAAGAAGAATGCTTTGAGGAGTCTGTTCTCTGGAGGCAGATTGCAGCAATTTAAAAGACATTAAATTTTTAAAAATGAAAAGAAAGGGCAAAAAAGCAAAAAAACAGGGGCAGACTGGGATCCTCATTCATGGAGGAGCTAAAGAGACCTGTCACTAAGACGTGACAAGCAAAGTAATTAGAAAATAATTATTTCAAGGGAGAAAGGGATGTAAAAGAGTAGAAGTGAGCCAAGTTAATTTCAACAGAATGAATCACAAAAAAGTAATACATAGTTCCTGTTGTACTGGGTGACTGAGAGGGATGGGCATGCTCCTAACTGGACCTTAGCAAGATCTTAACTAGATCTTTGTCCTGCACCATTAAACAGGGAAAAAGCACAGCAACCAACAATTTTCTATCTTCTATTCAGAAAGCTTTTTGAAAACTTGCTTTCACAGGCACTTCATAATATCTGTAATAGGCAATGTCAAACAAAAACCCCAGTGTCACATAAATTCAAGCAGTGGTGAACAACAACACAACAAAAATACAAATGCAATTGTCTGTTAATCCATAACATTCAAGTTTCCAAGACCAGGAACGCATTACGGTGTGTTTGTGTATCTGCTGCAGTGCCTGCTGTCTGCTAATATCCATCCATCTATCCAGATACTCACACAGACATAAGACTGAAGAACCAAGATTTCCATACATATACAAGCCATAATTTCCAAAAACAAAAGGACAAGCCACTGACAGGAAAGCGCATAGAATCTTATTAGTCTGACACTTTGTGTTTCCATATGACGTTTGAAATGCTAGAACAACACCAAAATGCTGTTTTACACTGTAAATTCACAGTGAGGTTCAGGCTAGATTTAATGATTATATCTTTGTTCATGATACAACTGCAAGAAAAAATGATAGCAGTCCTCTGAAGCAGATTTTGTGAAATGAAATTTTATTTTCAGGACCCCAACCTTGCTCACTTCTAACAGAATTTTTTTGTTTAAGTTCTTCGTCCTACTACTTATCAGCATAGTAATACCACAATGCAAAGCTAAATATTATTTCACCCACATTTAAATGACAATAGACTTCATTTGTTTCACTGCCTTTCCAAATGCTGCAGTAAATAGGTTTCCTTATTCTGCATTCGTTCTTGATGCTTCTATCCTTTATTACTGGAATAATTTCCCCTTTATTCTCACCTAAATATGACTCCTACTTCAAATTCCCCATGTTTGCTTTTTTCCTTCTATGAAACTGTTCATTTTTATCTTTTCCAAACATTCTGTATCTGTTTTGAAATGCTTTTTCTGACTGAAATGTATACAAGAAATTTAGGGCTAAGCTTGTCTGCTGCGTAGGAAGAAAGCTCAGTTCATCTATTTCCAGAAAGAGAACAATAGAAAGTAAAGTCTCATTTTGTACTAGGATGGCAACATCTGCACGTATAACCCTGAAAGATAAGAAATTTATTTTTAAAGAGAATGGGCTACTACTTCTATAGAATTTTAAAATATTTAAGAAGATGGCACATGAAATAAGGAAAGGCCTATCCTGAAAGTAAATTCCTAGTTATCTTGATGAAACGTCTCTCAAGGGAATTAGTAATTTCTTGGCAGCAAAGTAATGGGCTTGTTATTTTGGGTAGTACTTAAAATCTGAAAAAAGGTCTTGGGGTTTGTGATTAAGGCTTAAACAATCTAGATTCTATGATGGCTCCACCATGTAGTCCAAATGTCACACTGGGCAATTTGCCTGATGTCTTAAACTTGTTTTTTCTTTCTCTAAAATGAGAACAACATTTATTTTCTCCCACCAAAATATTCATCTTGCCTGCTTTAGTGTCCATATAATTAAGTCACTGGGGCAACTCATAGAACCACAATTTTATCACGCACTCATTTACTCCTGGTCTGGGTTTTAAACTGAGAAGTCTGCTACTACATTTGCATATATAACTAGCATAAAAAGACATAGAAATCATCTGGAGCATCTGAGAGTTGCAGGCAGGCAACACTCCAGAAAGCAGGGAGTCCAGGGATTAGAGATCTTAACTTTTAAACAAACATTTGGATTCTGTAAGAGAATGAAATACTTTAAATTGAAGAAGAATTTTGCTATAATGCCTCTAAATAAGTGGTAAAACTCTCCCCATCACAATGGCAGGTTTTTCTTCCTTTTTCTCATACAACAATCCTTACCTATGTTTTTCAGATTTTTTTCTCATCCAGTAATGAGTCCAAAACACGAAAAACAAATAATATTCCAACACATTTTCCCAGTGCCAATGCTTTAAATGTTACAGGCATAACCATGCAGCTGATTCTCCATAAGTACACAGTCTTACTGTTCAAATGTCCTTTATGCTGTCCAATGGAAGCACCAGACTCTGCATAAAGAAAGTCAGGTTCAGGTTCAGCACTAGCTCTCTCTACCAGATCTGAATGACTGCTGACAGAATTTTGAAGCTGGCAGAATTTTGAAGAAAAATTCACTGTACTAAAAAATGTCTTTATTAAATAAAATCACAGCAAAAGTCCTTGAGTACATTCAGTTGGTCAATGAAAGCTAAAACTACTATGATAAAGTAATGCTGCATGTTATTATTCTGGCCAACAAAGTTCATTAAGAACATTATTTCTGTCATTGTACAGACAGATAAAAAAAGAAAGAAGAAAAGAGAAAAGAACTACTTTTCTACATGCCTTACTAGTTGTAGATCTAAAGCAAACTCCAATAGCAAGCAATACAAAATTATAAACAAGAACAGCCCTTTGGAAAATTACAAGGCAAAAAGGTGGCCAAGGACCAGAGACCACAATTACTTCACTGTTTTCATGCAGTTTCAACTGTATTTATTTTCTTCATGCCCAGTGAAACGAAAGGAAGACTTCAGAATTGCATGGAGACTTTCACTCTGAGAATATAAGTGAAATACTCAAATATTCCAGGACAAGCAACATGGTCAGAAAGACAGTGTAATCTGAGATGCCACAAAGTATATTCAAAAGAAAGTATTGATTCACAATCACCAAATAGTGAAGGAGTTTGAAATACTTTGTCTAGAAGGATATTTACACATTTTTCTCATCTATGTTCCCTGAAACCTTTGTAAGACCTTCCCTTCCAAGCAAACAATGCATGGCGCATCTTCCTAAACAAACAGACGAGATGGAGCAACTTGTTTACTATGCAGTGAGTGTTTGCTTCAGATTTACAACAGTAGAAAGAAGATAGCCTGAATGTGTAGGTCACAGGTGAAGCAAAAAGCAACATATGGCAATCCCAAAACCACAATGCAGCCAGAGGAGAATCTTTCAAAAAACTTTGAAGAAATAATTCCCATCATTGCCAAGAAAGGAGTAGGAGGCAGGCAGCTCACATTAGCCAAGACAACCCAACACAAAAACCACAAAGCCTGAATTATCATCTTGGCAACAGAGAAGAGAGGGGTGCTTTTAGCAGAGAGCAATTAAGGATTTGGCAAGCCAGGAAAGGGTGGCAGTCAAAGATAATGCCAGTATTCTAGGTCCAGATAACAGAGGAAGATAAAGATACCATGAGAAATACACAGCAGAAAAATAATGAGCTCAGATAGCAGTACATCATCCACTAAGACCAGCAGAAAAAACAAGCAGAAAAGCAGAGATCTGTGAAAGGACACATCTGGAGCAGAGAGTCATCCCAGCAACACTGAGAATCATCAAATATTGTGCAGAGGCAGTAACACACCTGCAAAAGCAGATTATTAACTTTTTTGTTAAGGAGAAACAGAAATAAAGGAAGTTAATGAATGAACTATAAAAGATTTTGAAAGAAAGCAGGAGAGGGAGACTTGGAAGTAAAGGTACAAGACAGGTGAGAAACAATGACGGGACACTTGAACAAGGGTGTTTCAGGCTTAGGGACGAAGAGGTGGAAGAGAAAAACTTGTCAGTTTAACAGAGTACCCCAACTTTCTTAAACGACGCAGGAGTTAATCTACTAAGTGTGAACAGCTTGCCTTGTCCTAGTTAATCATTTAACCTCCACTTCTTGCCGAGGGTGAGGTACTAAAAGCATTACAGGTGCTTCATAATTACCACTGGTTAATAGAAGAAAGGGACATGATGAAATACACATTTAGAATTCAGTCTAATTTTATCTGTGTGTAATTTACCCTCTGCATTTCCTTTTGGTAAATAAAAGTATTTTGCTTCACCTGCTACAGCACACAGCAACACTAAATGCTAATCCAAGAGTTCAGCATGGAACATCTTTCTTTCCTTTATGCTATTAAGAAGAAATCTTAGAGCTTGCTTTGTCTTCCCATGATTGACATTACAGACATGTAACTGGCAGACAAAATCAAACAGCTTAAGATGAAAATGTTCTCACTGGTAGGTCATGGGGAGCACAGAAACTTACCAGTTGCTATAAAGTTCACTTTGGAACAAAAGCTCAAATGAATTGCACTGTGTCGAGTCAAACAAAAGAAAGTATAAAACTAACAAAACCCCCTTTTGCCTCAGTGAGCCCCAAGACCAACTCAGGATCCTCTCTGCCAAAGAAAGCACGCAGTGCTGCACACTCTCACGACTCAACTGCAAATCTTGCTTTGTTTAATGTCTCAACTTCTCAGGTCAAGTGATTTAGATAAAAAACCACATGTTAAGTGTTCATGTGAAGAAAAACATTCTGTCATAGAAGCACAAGGAAAAAAGATACAGTTATTTAAGTATGTATTAACTAAAATCTAGAAACTAATCCAAAAAACCCCATGTTATTTTCAACAGATTGTTTTCTGCTGATCTCACTGTATGCTAGAATAAGCCTTATGAAATCTGAATGCTCAAAGACAGTGTTACAGGGAATTTCTGAACCAACCACCATGACCTGCCCTGTTATTAACCTACTGAAAATGCGTATCTTACTAAAATTCCAATTAAGCTTTACTCTTAGTACTTCCCTTGAGTAACCTTCAGAAATCCTGTGGGGGACACCACATTTCTCCTCCCTTCTCTTGCAATAAACGAAGCTTCTGCATGTTCACAACCAGAGGACAGCAGTTCTTGCTTCCAGCAGAGAGACAAAATAACAGAAAGCAGCAAGAGAGACTGAAGACTAAACAAATATTAACCACACTGTCTACTTGTTCATTACAAATTCCACATATTCATCTGCATTAGGTCAGCTAAAGCTGAATTTTAAAAAAAGCCTTTCATAAGGCTTTATTTTCCCAAGTAAAAATTGTGAGGGGTCCTACACATGTGAAGTATAAAATGACTAAAAAGAATTTAAATGTTAAAACATTATCTACTTCATACAAGAATTGTTTAGATGAACTACATCAATATTTCTAAGCATATTCAGAGCTAGAACATTAGAATGACTCAATACGTTATCACTTTGAAGAAGAGCACAGGTGTATTAAAGTAGGTGGGAGCACTCTGAATTCCCCTTATTAGTAAACAACTATTTTTCTCACTTTAAGTCTCTTCACATTTTGAAAAAAAACTTACTGATACTGTCTTTCAATCCTTATCTCATGTTCTTAATGGCTAAATTTAAAACAACATGTGTTGGGAAACGAGTGCCTGGTAACTGAACTGCTGAAGAGAAATCAAATTTTTAGTTCTCTTGAGTTCCTGTCTTCTTTGACCACTGACCAAATTCAACACTGATTAACAAGCAATTAGGCTATCTTAGCTATGTTAAAATTAACCATGGCCAATAATGTATGTTATTGATGATAACATGTTGATAACATGTATGTTAATGCTGCTTAGATTTTCAAGGAGCTTTATGTTAGAGAGCCTCTAAACCCAGTCACATAGAAATATTAAAAAATTAGACATCAATTAGAAACACACAGATACAAAAAGTCTATTTGAACAACTTTCTCTCTTAAGATGATTTAATAATCCAGTTAGGTCATAACATTTTACAAAAAAAAAAAATCCAATGTTCTTCATAAAACGCCACGAACATCCACTTCAGTCAAAGGAAGTTACTCATGTCCTACAATATCAAAAGTAGAATATGGAGGAAAAAATGCAGCACAAAATGAAGGCAATATTATATTCAGATACCTAATCAGCTCACCAAAGTGCTCCTTGCTCATCTGAAAAAAAAAACCCCAAAACACACTAAAGTCTGATTTCCCTTGGCTTTCCAAAAATCAAATACCAAACTGAACCTATTCAATACTCCTAAATTCATCACTGCAAGTGTAAGTGCTGTGTGGACCAAAGTGGTGCAGGGAAAGAAGAGCTGTAAACAAAAGGAAATCTTCAGATACCAAGCTGCTTTGTATGCTTTTCAACTGTAATTTAACCTATATTTTATGTACTTTATTCTCATCACCCGTGTATCTCCTGCACTTCTTACGTTGTGGATGTTGAACTTCTGAGTGAATAGAGATACTCAGGAATAGAAGGTTTGAGTTGGAGTTTGTCCCCTACAGATCAAAAAGCCAATGCTATCAGGTCAAACTAATCACTGAAACTGAACTCCAGGGTGTATTTTATCTCAGTTTCAGCACTGCCCTAGGCAAAATCCTTCAAGAAAAAACAATGAACTCTCTCCATGCAACCGCACTATTATCCACTTTTATTCATCCACAGAAAGCATACTCCTTATGTTGTTGTGCTTTGACTGTTAATCTTTTGGAAATTAGCAAACAGGTAGGAAAACAGAGCATTTCTAACAGAATATTCATAACTAGCAGAGTTCATAGACAAAAAATGTCATATGATCTCAGAAGCCTTCAAGAGATTTAGCTGATCAGAAATGTAGTTGTGACAAAACTATGAGACACTGCATTCTTATTTCATACTGATTCTCTAAACTTGTCTTTTATTATATAGAACAATAAAGAAGGACAACACAAAGGGCCACTAAATTGTAGGCATGCAAACAACATCTAAAGCTTAATTTTTTCTTGCAGTTTGAATGAGCAATCAAATTAGTCTCTTGGTCTGAACAGACAGGCAAACATATCCACTGGTTTACTCAAAAAATAGCACCTTAAAGCCAATTGATATGACAGCTATCAATGAGTACATATGATTGCTGCCATAGGTATGCCTCGGATTAGATGGGTATCTTCTCAAGCACAATTTAATAGACTTTATGTAGGAAGGGTTCTGCAAAAACTAAAGAGCTGTAAAAATTATCTTATTCTTCCAAAACTCTGAGTCCTCTTTCAGACTCATATAATCTACAGTTGCAGACTTTTCCATCTCATCCCATGTAAAAAACCAGGCAATTCTGTAGTTACCAAAAGCCAAAAAAGTCCCACTAAAAATAAACCCCTAAAACCACCAAAAACCCCCAAAACATCAAATAAGCACCAACACCACTTAAGTTAATGCTCTATGCTCTATTATTTGCGGTTTTTGCAGGTAAAATGTTCCCTGGAAGAGTCCAAGTTACTAGTTTTCCACCACCCATTATCTGAAATTGTCAGAAGACCAAAGGCTGAAACTGCCTCTGGACTCTTCCCCATTTGATTGAAAGGTTTATCGTTGGTATCACTGGAATGAAGATTTCATCATAAATCCTGTGTGACTTCAGGGCGTGTAGATTAATAAAGGCACATCATATACTGCAAAATTACAAAGCCTTTACAAGGAACAGTCGAATTCTCTTCGAGAACTCTGAACAGATGGCAGGATTTGACTACCACTAAATCAGCTTACTCAAATACATTATTAGTTCTCCAGCCCAATATTTGCTGTGTATTCCCACTGAAATTGCTGAATGAAAAAGACAACGTGTCAAGCTTACAGCAAGTAAAAACCAGAAATCCATTTTTCTCCAAGACTGATCTCCTCTCAGTGTGCTAGAAACCTATACAAATTATAAAAAAACCAAAGCTCCTCTTGAAAAAGCAGCTCATTACAAAACACTAAAGATCAAAACCTAAACTCTACTTTTTTGTGTGTTTGCTGTTTAATCAAGTGTCTGTTAAGCTGCTTCCTTGCGACTATGGAGTATTTCAGGAAAATCAGGAGGTCAGACTGACTGCCACAGAACCCCCACATCAATGAACAAGCATAATGGGCTTTCAGGTATCTAAAATAACAGGTCCCTCAAAGGGTGGAGTTCAGCTTCTCTGCGAGATAATTCCATCAGCAAGGGATGAGTGCTTCACTTATCAGAACTGCCACATAATGCTCAAGCACAAATTAATGCTTGCAAGAAAAGATGCATGATTCTGTTTTGATTTCTAGAAGACAATTCTGAGCTCTTGTTAATTTTCCTCTTAAAAGCACAAGGAATCGAAAGCTTTCATAGAATTACCAGATTTGTAACCAAGCATTCACAGAGAAATTTATTTTTTCAGCTCATAATGAAAATTTATTTTGATGGAAGGCACACTCATTCATGTTTTACTCAAAGAAATTATTCTCAAACATTTTTGCCTGTCCTCTGTGCAGTGACATTTCTTCTCCCTTGTCACCATAAGGTTAATGCTCAGGAAGAACAAAGTGATTATTACTGTGCATGACAAGGATTGTTTGCTGCAGCAATTACTCCTCAATCAGAATGTTACTTTTGTTTACACCCAACACGGATAAAAAAAAGAACCCTAGATATTACCATATGCTAAATACACATTTTACACTGTTTGAATTATGAGCAGGTAACACACTTTAATACGGGTGTGGCATGGCTTTTAATGCAAAATTATGACACCTCTTTTGAAATCCTAACATTCTGTGCTGTTAAATACCTGTTCTCATTTTCATCTGCATGAGAGAGGTAGTTAATTTTATTTGCATCAATACACTGAACTAACAGGTATATTCTCATTTGTATGACAAGGCACACTGTATTCTTATAACCTGTATATTTACTTCCCTGAATTATTACCTAAAATACAGTCAATGCTTCAAGTTTCCAATGAAAAGGTTAAAAAAAATTAGCTCCATAGACAAGTACTGTGATTTTGACTGTATGTTAAGATTTTTAATAGAGATACTGAGGGCTCATGAATAGAATTTGCATAGAGAGAGCACAGACTCCCTAAAACATTTCTACAATTGATTCCTTCTGTGATTTGACTCAGACTGAATTTATTCACCATTGTTTGGGACAGGCTGTTTAATTCCCTCCTGACTCTTAAACAACGTGAGAGGTTGCGTGTGTCTCAGTGCTAGCGCACGTCCTGGTTAACTGCACTAATCACACACAAAAGGCCTGTGCTCAGTTAGGTGGGTCTTTTCAAATAGATGGCAATTAAACCCTCCTACATATGAATCACTTTGCATTCACAGAATACTTTCTATATGAGCACTAAATATTTACAAATGAGGCTGGCATATTTTATATAATTTCACCACCTCGGCTGAGATGACTGAGGAGCGCTATCATTATGTACATAACAGAGTTATAGGCAGGCGCAGATTAAACAAGGTCACCTTATTCCTTACTCCCATCCTCCTAATATGGCTATGGCACCTGGACTATGAACTTGACATACCACTCATATTGCTGTGCTTGAAATAAAGGGTGCACCAATTCCGGATAGCTTACAGGATGTTTTGCAAATAAAAAGTTATGATGGTGATCAGCTAAGATTTTAAGAAGTTTCCCACATATCCTAGAATGTTCATTTACGCCACACTCTCTGCCACAGGAATCAAAAAAGTGAGATGAGCTGTCTCTGCTGAATTCGTAGTTCTGAAAAACACAAACATCATCAACTTCAAGTCTAACACTGCAACCCCAAAGGAATTTTGGAGGAGGAAAAAGCCACTGACTCCTTCACAGCCTCCTTCAAAATGACAAAGATAAAGAGAAGAGTCAATATGCTAATGGTCACAGTGCTGCTTATTAGAGACATTTTAAAACGAAGCCTCTGTCTCACGGGAACCTCCAATCTGCTTTTCTGCTATCAACAAATATATTTTTAGAAGATCAAAATTAGAAAACTCTTTTCCCATGGAAGATGAAATATAGCATATTGAACTGACTCTTACTAGATATTTTCATTTGAAACAAAAACACTTCTACTTTCCCAAAATGAAGTATTTTATGTTTTGTTAAAAATATTTAACAGTGGTTTATTATCTGTATTATTAGTATTAGGGCCTTTGATTGCCTTCCTTTTAAAAAACACAAAGCAAAATTGTAAACAATATTTAGTACACAAAGCATATGATGAACTAGATTGTAATTTGTAAGTAAGGCACTAGATTTGTGAACTAAGATTTTACAAATCCTGAAACAAAAGCAGGATGTGTTTGTTTAAACCAAACCACACAAAGCAATAAAACGTGCCTACTTCTGGTTTCTGTACTTCCATCTGTTATTAATTACTCCTTACACTGTATCCTACAGTAAAGACATTTCTAATTTTATTATTATTAATAATACTTGAAAAAAATCTGGACAGCCTTAGCATTTTACCATTTGTAGTTGAATTAGCTGGCCTTTCATTTTGTCTTTATAACCAGCCATCATCATGCACAGTTTATCTGTGAATAAACCACTTGGTAACAGCACTTTGTCACCTTCACATATATTATTGATGAGAAAGCTGACAACCCGCCAATTAAGATGCTCCACTTGTCCCATCTCCAGGCTCAGCCTGAGGTACGGATGGAACAGTTGAAGTGAAAACTCAGTTTTACATTTCAAAGAAAGTTCAAAGGCAGTGAGCAAAGGCTGCCCCGCAAAGGACACAGAAACCGTATTTATTGCTGGAAAACTTTATTTGAGTAGACTGTATTATTTACTCTGTATGATAATAAAAATTAGACTATGAGTCCACATCTTGCTCAACTACATGTTCTACTTACTTTTGCACTCAGTCTTGGATTAAATCTACGAACCTAACAAATAAAACAATTACAACACTAATCACAGTTTAGTATCAAAAATACAGATCCAAATAACAGTCAAGATATAAATCAAGCAGACTCAAGTGGATTTGTGTTTCTATTGTTACCCCAGCAAGACACATAACAATATTTCTTGGGCCCCAAAACATTGCCAAGGTGATAAATTAAAGGTCATATCAAAAGTACCTGAAATCAGGATGCCTTTAAACGAACAAACACCCTGAGATCACTTGTATTCTCTGCTTCCATCCAAATTCTCAGGTCATCAAAAATCACCAAGCCATTCCATAAACACTAAGTATTTATTCCATGACCTATTAGTCTCTTCTAAAGTAAGTATAACAAAGTAATTCATCCAACAGAAATTACCTAAATTAAGTATTCTTTAAAATGTTTTGAAGAGATGAGTATCAGATGAGATTACATTGGCTGCATAGCAAGTCTTTAATCTTGGTTTTTAAAAACCACACAGCCTTTCTTTCCTGTATTTTTGAACATGAGACTAAATATCCCATGTCAAGACACACTTATCAGCTGCCAAAGAAAGTCATAAATCCAACACACAGTACAACTTTGATAACTCCACACTGTAAGCATACTACATCTACTCTATAAGTTAACAAAAAAGAGATAAATCAGCACTAACAGAGAACACAAAATACTTCTCTTACCTTCATTTCTGTGCAGTGTAAACGGCCTGATTTATCTGTAAGAGAAAAAAAAAGTTTTCAGATTAAGTAAGAAACGGTGGAAGAATAAAAGGAAAAACTTCAGTCACTTCTCTTTTTTGAGTAATTGCCAAGTATTCTTTGTCTTACTTGAATCACACATTTCAATAATGTTTTTATTATATATGCATCATGGTATTAACAACAAGAAGGCCCTACCCTTTTTATTTGGATCCTTTACAATACTTGCTTTTAAAAAGATGTGTCTTTAATGCCTGGCTTCATTATTCAAATCGTATGATTGATGTTTGGCCATGGAGGGAACATGAAAACATGTTGGCTTAAATTAAGCAGTAGCAAATAGTTATTTCAAGAGAATAAGCAGCATTAATTCATAAACTAGGGAAAAGCCACTGTTTCATCTCATACTTCTGGGATTTCAAAGAGTTCAACAGAAACACAAAGTTCAAGCAAATTTAAGTTAAAACATTACTGTACTATTTTTGTAAGTCCCACTTGTCAATTTTTGCATTTCCTCTGAGTTCAGGGACATCACTTTGGAATTTGTATAATAAAGAAAAATTAAGTTTCTGAACTATTTCATTAAACTGAAATCTCAATTTTCTGAAACACGAAACAGTTTTATACCAAAGTGGCTTGACAGCTTAGCAAAAAGAAGACTGAAATTTCACAGCACGTCAGGAAAGTATCATCTCACTAAAAGCAGTAAGTTTATAATTTTGTATTAATAATCCTTATCAAAGTAGGGTGAAGGAATCCTGACAGGATGATTTCCTGCTGGAAGAAAATGTATTCAAGAAAGTCAGGAATTCCACAGAAATCTATCCATTTGAAAGGGGACCTACCCAAAACCTTAATTTCAAAACACATGGATATCAAATTTTAGCTTCATTAAATTCACATATCTGCTTTAGAATTTGCAGCTTTGGACCCAATAGCGCAGAGCCTACAAAACACATTACTTAATTTTGTGACCTCATGTACTCAAAAACTGGAAGAGGATGCATTGACTTGACTGTGCATACTCTGAGAGTGCACGTTCAGGTGATGATTAGGACGGATTTACTGCAATAGTTTGGAAAAGCCTGTGATTTGTATCCATAACTGGAAGGACTATTTTATCAGACAGGCTGACAAGCCCAAGGAAGCTCAACCAACTGGCTGGCACAATGTTTGCACAGAGGAGTGATCGCACTGACTTCATATGACAAATGTGAACGGCATGCAAAACACTCAGCTCTGCGGAAGAGTCACCTGCACCGAAAAAACCTAATTTTTCATACTGAACGGGTCACCTTCCCTTTGAAACTAAAGGTTAAACACATCCTGAACGAATAGGGAACACCCTCCTAACAGAGTGAAAGTTGTTTATTTTCCTTTTGAACAGTTGCCAAAGCAAGCTGAATGCTTAGCACTGGTGTCTGACTTCAAAACCAAGAGCAGAAGAGTGACTTAAAAAGGCTTTTGCATTGCATATTATCTTTTCAAAAGGACTGGTACCTCTGGTTCATTCACCTTCAGACCCACATAATAGATTTTTGGCGTTTAAAACACACACATTCATGCGATTGTTACGAACTATAAACAGGAGAAATGTACTGAGAATGTTTTTTAACTGCTGTGATTATTAGCAGATTTATTAATATTAGGGACTACTTTTGTGAAATCAAATGACAGATGACCAAAACAACCTATCTTTATGATACAAGATAGTACAAGAATAATTCAGAGAAATGCAGTCAAGATAGGGGAAGAAAAAAGCACATCCTGTCTTTTAAAAGACATTACTTTGTAAAAAAAATTAGTACTTCATTAAAAGGTACTAATTTTAAACCTATAGCAATGCAATGCATACAGAAGGCCACCAATGTTTGCAATCACCGATAATTTAAAATATCTGGACTTGCATCTCCTATGGTATAAGAGAACAGGAGCCAAGCTGTCCTCTAGATCCTGAGTAGTACCAAGCACTCATTGCTTCACCTCACAGCAATCCTGAGGTCCTATGACCATCCTTTTAGCAGAAGTCCCAAACAAGCCCTGAAGCACAGAAAAAAAAAAAAAATCAGCCAAGAGAAGAAAGACAAAACTTGGATTTCTCAAAGTAACAGCAAGAAGCTTATCTTCAGCTCCTTTGATAAACTTCCATGAGAGCTGTTCCTCAAGGAAAAGCACTCAGACTCTGGAAACTTTCTTTAGTTCATATATGGTACTACCAAAATTTACTACTGCTTTCAGAGCAAATCATAACTCATTTTTTGTTTTATTATTAAACTCAACTATTTATTCCTATTTACACCAGCATTTAAAAACCCAATGGTATTATCATGAGTGTATGTGCTGGGGCAGGAAGGGGGAATAACAAGTGTCTCATGCACCCAGACAGTGTCCTAGCTGGCGCAAGCTACTGACTTACAACATTTTAATATATATACACTGCATTATGGTAATTATTAACCACACCATTCCATACGCCCCTGTACCTTGAGTCCAGCTATACACTTAGCAGATTTTCCAAAGCTGTTTGCAGTCACTTGTGAACTCCCTTCATCAGGAATTTACTACATTTCGGAAGAAATCATTAACAATACTGTTAATGCACTTACATGCATCTATCAAGACTGAAATTAATTTGCTTTTATATGGCCCCTGCAAGCCAATCTATTTATACTGGCTTTATTTATACTGGCTTTATTTATACTGGCTGGGAGTAGAAACTTCTTCTCTCTTCAGCTGACATGATTGAAAAAACAGTAACTCATAAATGTAGCCTAAGGGTCACACTTCCTTCATTTGCACTGGGAGAAAGAAAAAACTCCCCATAAGTCATAGAATAGTCTCTGTCTGCAAGCACGATGAAGTGCTTCTCTGGTAAACAGGTGAAGCCTTAAAAAAAACTATCTCAGCTGCTGCTTCTTAGCACAAATGCAGGCTTCTCCAGACTTCAGAACCGTTCAACTAGGTATTCATCTGGGCAGCATTTTTACCACTCTTACTGTCTAAAACTATTCAACAGTAGTCTTCCATGACAGCTTTCAAATAGAAGCTAGTGCATTCATTACTAGTAAACAGCACAGCTTTAACTGTCAACTTCAGTTTATAAACAAACTACAGTTTGGAAAATTAGATCATTTTTCACTCTCAGCATGTTGAAACACAAAAAATGAACAGTTTTTGCAAGAAGGAAAGTGACGTACTTCGGAGGTTTCCTTCATTTCCAAAAAAAATCTCCAGAGAGACACATTTGCCAGGAAAAAAAAAATTAAAAAGACACCCCAAACCTTCACATTCATTTTTTGTTCTGCAAAATTTCTGTTGGAAAATTATTCTTCTGTCAAACCCTCAGCAAGAGGAGTCACAACAAATTTTCCTCAAGCACCAGGGAAGACTGTCTCATCCTTTAAGGAGGGAGCTCCCTGTACTACCCTGTATGGTAAGAAGCATGCATTTAAGACTGAGTTTTAAAAGCAAAATAGGTAACTCAGTATGTTAGAATGGACTGGCACAGGGTATTTGTAGGGCAGCACACTGGATGTGCCAACCCATCTGCACTCCTCTATCTGAAGAAGAATCAAGCTACAGAGTTGACTTTAGTGATATGACACCACAATCACACAGCCACTATTTTGGCTATAATCAGCTGCTCTAAAAGCCCTGCAGCTCAGAGCACCTCCCTAGCCTTCCTCAAGTGTCTCAGACTCCTCTGCTCAGATCCACAGGCATTTCCTTCAAGACAGCTTCTTCCAGAACTGAAATGATAAGCACTGATTTTCTGGCAACAGTGTGGCTGATGCATACATTGGCAACAAACCTGAGACTCATTTTGTGTTAAAGATTATTATTATAATTAAATGTCACAGCCCACTTCTGCAGGATTGGAGTGAAATCAAGCTGCTGTTGCTACAATAACAGAACTCAAGTTGCCCTCAGGAATGACAGACTCTGCCTGTATGTGCTGGAGGACAATGGAAGAGGAGGATGAAGAAGAACATAAGGACTAACCTAAGGAAAGCGAGCAAGGAAGAACATGAGAGTCACTAACTCAAGTTCCTTGAGTTGAACAGTCTTTAGCCATGCCCCCCAAATTAACAATAAACTGAGTTTGTATTTGCTTTCTAATTTTTACATCAAGAGGCACTGTAGTTACAAGAGCGAGCTTTTCTTTGCCCTTAAGAGAATGAGGATTCCTCAAGTAAATAAAAGTTCAGACTCACATTTAAACACCAAATTGCAGAAACTAGAGTTTTCAAAGATAACTCTGGAATTACCAAAAACCAGAGGTTTCTAATCTGAAACTGGTCAGATTAGTTACCAAAAATGACAAGTTCATCAATACAAGAGTCAAGATGTGCATCAATAAAAGGAAAGGGAATGAAAGAAGAAAGCAAAGGTAATCATGCAATAGAAGGAAAACAGATAACTATGCAAAGAATGGGATTTGTAATTAAATGAAGGGAGAGGAAAACATTGACATAAGAGAAGTGAGCCGGGCTGAGGACAGACAGTGAAAACTTATACGATAAAAAGAAACAGGAAAAAAAGTGAAAAAGACAGAGACAAATATAGGCAAAGACACATCAGGATGCAGGGAAGAAGGTCAAAAAGAGTGAGAACCTGAGGAGTGGAAGGAAGCAGACTGGATTAGGAGAGGTAATCAGAGACCCCTCAGAGCAGGAAGAAGAGAGACCCAAGCTCAAGAAAAATACTTAGGCTTTGAGGATCAACATATCCTTCCTTTAAGCTGTAATTAGAAGGTAACAAGAAATGGGATGACGTTTTAGAGCTTGTGGCTTTTTGGATATGACTCATGATTTCTGTATCAGACTACAGCTGATGGCTTAGTAATTACATGCCTCATTTTTCTGCTTAGGAAAGGAAAAAGAAAGAAAATTGTAAAAATTTTAAGAAAATACAAGGAAAATTCTTAGGTTTCTAAACCAACAGCAGTCAGGACTTTCCTTCCCTGTACCAATCTTTTCTCATGCCTCCTTTTTTCTCCACTCAACACTTCTTTGAAGTTACTCCTCATTTTGAACAGTCATAAGCAATCTTTTTGTTTGTTGCGCAAAACAAAGGTAATGACTAAGAGGTCTTCCATGTTAATATCCTGTTAAATTTTGTAAAAAAAATATTTTAAATTGCAAATTAACAAATCTATGCTATCTTAGTGCTACCTCCTAAGATATAATTAAATGGTCGCTCTTTGTCTTGTCTCATTTCTATTCTGCACAAGGCTGTGATCAACATATGATTTTTCTATGTTCCAGTGCTCACTCTCTTTAGCAAACCTGTAAGTTTTCCTAGGAATCACATCAATTTTTGTTACTCCAAGATAAATATTGTGATAGTTCTGCATCTCCAAGTGCTGCTGAACTCTATTCAGAGCTGCCAGTCTCTTCTGTAGATGCTTAAATACAGACACTGCACTCGCTCTCCTCTGGCCTGCACAGATACCCACCCTTACCCAAAACAGTGTGAATTTGCAAAGTTCATGTGTCTTGATTTTTATTTTTTAAAATTTCTGTTTCTCTGATCATATTCTAATTTTTCCTGGAGCTACCCAATTGCCTGCTCATTCAGCAGAACCACAGCTCCATTCAAGTCATCAGCAGTTTCTCCCACAATTTTTGAGGGATCCAGAGTTTCAAGCAGGTTACAGCTTTTCTAAACTGATAACTCAGCACTACTGGATCTGTTAAGAACTGTCACCAGCTGTTAATAAACTCTCTCAAGTAAATGAAAACAGAGTTTTCTTAATTCTTCTCTACCTCAGCTATGTCTTCGCAGTCTAGTACTTACACTATACAAAGTGACTCATCTCCTTTTGTTCCTCTTAAAGTGCACAGTAACAAAATACAGTAATGCAATCAGAGTTGCATGTGTCAAGCAAGCTGTTTTAAGGTTTTATCAGGAATAGAACAATATTTCTCCTTATTGGATCAGATGCTGTAATGTGATAAACTAATTCAGAAACAAAGAGTAAACACTCCTCAGTTTCCTTTTAACAGATATTACGAAAAAGCCTCTTCACTTTCATAAAGGTATGTTCATTGCCAACATGGATCCAGGATGTTACATACCTTTAATCCTCTTGTCATCTGCAACATTCCTACTGCACACTTGCAAACACACTGACGCTTGGGTAAGACTCATCCCCAGCTCTGCTGCTATGCGGGTCATTTGCACTGCCTGTCGCCCTGATCACGTCCTGCTCTGAATCGTCCTGTTCGAGGCACTCTCTCTCTTCCTCTCTCCCCCTCTGTCACATCATACACTGCTGCTGTCTTCATTTTCAAAGCCCCTCTTGTGCTCCCCCAGTCTCACCCATTACCTCTCACTGGGCACTGGGGGGCAAACTATCACCTCCAGCCAGCCCTGAAGCTGGACTCCATTATCCATTACCTATTTCCACACCCCCCCAAAAGCATCTTTGTTCTTTCTCCTGAGATGCCCCATAGGGACATGATATTAACTCTCTGCAGCATTACGGCAGATGTCTCATTTTTCACTCCTCTCTTCAATTGCTGTTAACAATGACAACTAAAATTCCATTTTCCTTTCTACAGCAACATTTTTACTACATTAGCCAAGAAAACCTCTGTTAAAGTACAAATGTCTTATCTTTTATTTTAAGTCATCATTAATATCAGGAGCCCACAATTCCTCTAAGTTCTTCTTTCAAAGTTCAGTGTGCTCCTTAGGGACAAACGCAGTTTTCAGACAACACCAAACCAGACTTCATTCGTTCACTGCATACTTCCCATCTTCAACATTTCTCCATACAAATATAGGGAACTAAGGTCACCTATCGCTGTTGGCAATTTCCTCCATTTCTTTTGTGCAGGCATTTGAAATATGCTCTTTTTCTTTTTAACCAAATACATCATTTTGTTATGCTGAGATCTTTTCTTTGCTTATTTTGTCTTCCCTCACCAGAGCTGCCTACATTAGGATGCCCAGCATCTGCTGATACTCACGAAGAGCCCACATAACCCCAGTGCACGGGATTCATCCGCATAAGCCATGACTGGAAGCCTTCCAGTTCACGCTTACGTACTGGGAACCACACTGATGACAGAAAGCCTAGCATAAATAAGGCCTAAGCTTTCTCTCTTCCACAGATCAGTAGAGCAAGAAGAGATAAAAGCATCAACTCACCAAGGCTCCTCTCTGCTGTCTAGTACTATTTTCTTCCTACCTTAAATTCCAATATTAAAATACCTATACAGGTATCTATCTTAAAACTTTTACACAAAAAAGTGAGGCTGAATTCATCAAGCCTTACTATTTTTACATACAGATGTTTCTGAATACCTTTGAATTAAATTTGAATTCCAAACATAACTAAGTCTTCATCCTAAAGGTACTATTTATTTTAGCAGGATTCATAACAACACCTCTTTTAAAATTTAAATAGCAAGAAAGGCTATTCCCATCCACCATCTTTAAAAAGGGTCAACAAAATTAGAAGAAAAATGGTAGTACATTCATTTTCCTCTAAAAATCATGCATATTTTTCCTCAGTGCTCCAGCAGGGACCAACAGATAAGAATGTCTTCATGCACACAAGTTAAATTTGCATCTATTCGTCCTGTTTCTCCACTCTTGCCTTCCAAAACCTTGGCACACAAGGATGTAAAAGGGACATGAAAGCCGTTAAAACTGCCAAGACAACATAAACTATTCTTCTCCAACATGTCTCACCCTGAGCCCTCCAAGTCCCGTGAAAGCCACCATGCAGTCAACTTTTCTGTGATCTTTTTGATTAAAAGACAGAATACTCCATGCATTATGCCCTCCTGCTGAATGCCTGGCAGATTTCCAAGAGAAAAATCTGCATAATACTTGCTTCTGGTAAGACCAGCAGTAATTTCCCTGTGTGCTTTCTCTCCTAGAGCTGGAGGAAGAGGAAAAAGAAGGGCCACTGACACTACCCACCGTTCAGGGTCTCAGAAGGGAGAGGGAAGGCTGAGGAGTGCCACATTCATGCCAGCCCTCAACAGCCAACGGCTGGAAGTAAGCCCGGCTCGGTTTGCAAAATACCCATTTTTGCCACTTTCCGAGATCCTCATGGCTGTTCCTCTTCAGGAGCTCAGTGCAACGCCCAAAATTGGTGGCTGCCTTTGCTAAGTGGGGGATCTGGCACTAACAAAACATGCAAGGAAAACCCCTTATTTTACCAAGCCGGCATACCCCCAAAACTGTTCTGTTTCCCACCTCTGGGAAGGAGGTGGCACAGCCTCTGTGCTGAAAAGCAAGAGCTCCTTATCCAGCTTGCAGCGATGACACAACCCCAATGAAACAGCCTCTTGCACTCTACAGTATCCTGGTGGCACTGGATCCTGGGCACGATGTCAATTGCCAGCTCTTGTGTGGGTTTTCTGCTCCTGTATCTATCATTTCATTATTGCTTCAACTTTATAAAAACATGTGTAAATGTGGTTCTGCAAAAAGAGGGCTTGGAGGAGTCAAACCACATGTTTACCCCAAATGTATTAGCTCATCCAGAAGTTATTTTTTATTGCATCTGGTGCTCCATTGGATGCCACCGTCAGCTCTTTTCATATAAATTGCAAGTTACAAAGACTGCTTAAGTATCCATTAGTTAAAATATATTCTACACTGTATCTCCAATTTCATCATGGGTATTTCAAAGCAACCCACACTTCTGTGGTATTTAGATGCCAGACAATGATCCATACTAAGACAACCACAGTGAACTTTACATTTTTTTTTTTGCATATTCATGCAAAATCTTCTTTCTTTCTTACTTTGGTTCTGGAAAAGTAAAAAGGTTTGCACTGCTCTGTAAAAATATCACTTCCTGTGCATCTCTGGAGCAAACTCTGTGATACGGCTGTGTTTGCTCCTGACTTCGCCCGAGCCCCACTGACAGGCGTGACTGATCACATCGTACGCCACAATCCTGGACAAAGCCCGAATGTTCACTACCCAAAGACACCATTCTTCAGGGATTCCTTTATTTGCCCACACAGGATTCTGTTGTTTACTAAAACAGAAACTAACAGCCAATATTTGTTCCTGTGAATTATCCAAACCTATGCACCAACCTACACCTATACATTTTTTATGTGCTGCTAGAACAAAACAGCTTTAGAACTCACAGCATTAACATGCAGAACCCCTATTGCTCTAACAAACCTCCTGACACAGGCATTTAAATCTAAATTGTCTGAAATACAAAGGCAGGAAAACAATTAGCAGGAATCCTTCCTGATCTTACTCTTGTCAGGGATTCAGGTGATATCAATGGTGACATGAAAATGAACAACTGGGTGGCATTTTCATCCTTCATCCTTTTACTTCTATTTAACCAGAACCTTATTTTTTTAAGATAACAAAATATCAGTAGATCACACAGATAAAACTAGAAAGATCTGAAAATCAGTCTCTGGTTTTGTTTAAGGACTGGGATTCAACTCCAAGGGCATTTTCTGCCCCATCATCAGCGAAACTCATCTCCTTTCTACCTCAAGGACATTTTTCTTCAATTTCTATGTATTGCTACTAGGAATTTCAAGTATTGACCATGAACTGGAAAACTGTTTCATAAGAAACTGCTTCGGAAAAGTACCATCAGTTTCTACATAAATAGTACTTCTTCTAAAGAGAACTTTAATTTGTATCTTGGAAGGAAAGTTACTGTGACCATACACCTTCAGGGCCTACGTTACGTTGTACTGCTCCCCAGGCCACAGCACCAGGGCACAGGTTCTTCCTAAGCTTTCACTGGTGCGAAGAGAATTCCTGAGCCTACAAATAAATACCCATTCCAGAGGCTCAAGCTGTAACTGGCTGAGGAAGCTCATTAATCATCATTAAGCATCCAAAGAGAATGCAGTGAGCAATAAGGAAAAGAATCAGAACAGTTCAAAAGATACCAACGAGAAGCAAGCCTTCCATCAGTTCCTCAATATTCAGTATAGTGAATTCCCAACATTCGCTGTATCACATATGTGACAATTTCCAGTGAAAACCTGTTACAGGTTTCACAAATCAAAGAACACACAAAATCCCTCATGAAAGCTTGGAGGCTGAGTGGCCTCTATTTCCGATGTCTATTCAAAGTTAGACAGATGAGGAAGGCCAGGGGCAGGGAGAGGACCCCAGGAGGAACCCTGCCTCTTTTCAAATCCAAAGACCTACCAGCCTGTGGCTGGTGGAAAAGCAGGTTCACCGAGTATGTTTTAGGAACGGACAGCTGGCAGAAAAATCCCCGCCTCCCCTCTTCTATTATATGCACTGGAGGAGGTACTTTCCCTGGGATAGCTCTTGCCTCCTGCTTTCCTAGGACGTCTTAGCAAACTGGTTATCTTTGTTTAGATATATATACACACACACTCCCTTAAGATTCCCAAGATATAAGCACACACACACATGTGGTGTTATACAAAATAATATATACACTAATAAGGTGAACAAAAAACTGAAAAATAGACAGGGCTGGAATATTAAAAAAAAAGCCCTGACCCATCCAAAAATTTAAATGTGATATCAACATACACAGGCCAGTACATGTTGACTAAAACATTTTCACAGTAAAGCTTTAGCAAAAACTAAGCGTGCTGGATATCATTGAGGGGCCTGAACTCTATATCCAAGTATATCCAACACTCTCCTACAGCCAGTAAAGATGTACTGTAAGAGGAAATAGGGTAAGTCTGCCAAGAGCAAGAAAAAGAGCAGCAAAAGAAAGAAATACATAGTAAACTAATGTATTTCCTACAGTAGGAAAGAGAAAAGGAAATGTCTTGATGTCATCTCAAAAGACTGTAAGTAAAAGCAGCACACGATATGCAATATCGAACTCTTCACTGCACTTGTGACATGCAGATGCCCTGGTCAGGAGAGCATTTTGCTGGAATTTCTGGGTGTTGGTCTGGCATTTAATTAACATTACAAAGGCCTGTTTTTTAAAACAATTTTAAAAGCACACCAGATCACATTTAAATGGAAGTCATTATTAGACTCATTACAATTGCAAAACTAAATTATGTCCCTTCTTCCACTAAATATATTTTGATATTTGCATGTACCACTAGCTCCAAACTGGATTACTGCAAATCTCTGCCAAAAGACTTTTCAAATAGGCACTGTATCAAGAGGCTTCATTAAATTGTAACACCAGGCATAATATTCGTGCTCTAAATGCTGAGGGCTCCATTAATCCCATTTTGTGAATTTACCACTGCCGTCTGATTCACAGAACTTTAAAATGCCGAAACCTCTGTCTTCCCGGAAAATTCTGTGACGCTGAACACGGACTAGGCTGATACTGGGGAATACCATCATGTATGTGATAACCGACTGCATCCCTCTGCTGCCCATCTTTGATTTCTTCTCAGAAACTGAGCTTTACTTACAACAAAAAACTACTGCTTTTCACATTCAAAATCAGAAGCTCTGAAAGGCTGAGAACAGACATGCGCCCTCGTTTTCCTTTCCAATGCAAAATACGCTTTCTTGGGTATTTTAACGAAACAGATGGTAGGTGCTGAGCCCCCGTACACGGCTTTCTCACTTACTTACTGTCAGCACACATCTAAATGGATCTATTTCTAATAGGTGCCTTTCGATGCCAAACTGTTCCGGGAGCTTCAGCGGGATGCACGGCACGGCACGGCCGGAGGAACGCCAAGAGCAGGGAGCCCGCAAGAGCAGGCGCTCCCGGTGTGAGGATGACACGGGCTTGATTACGCACCAGGAGAGACGACGCAGTTACAAAACACTGAACCCGCATTCGCCTGCCCGTGCCCGCACGCAGGCAGTCGCATCCCAGGCGACGAGTTCTACCTTTCCACGCACGGCACCGAGATGCTGCACACAGCACGCACACACGCAGACCCCCCACGGCCCCCGGCACGACCGAGGAGACGAGCGGTCGCCCACCGCGACCCTCGGGCGGGAAGGACCGTCACCTCCCGGACAAAGGCTGATGGAGACGGGCGGCCGCCCGCGCCCGACCCCCGGCTGCTGCCGCCGAGGGCTGAGCGGGGCCGGCGCCGGCGGCAGCCCCCCGGCCTTACCTGCGGCGGGCGGGGGCGGCCGGTCGGGCTCGTCCTGCTCCAGGGTGACGGCGCCGTCCCGCCAGACGCGGAGGTGCGCGGCCGCCGCCCCCAGCCTGGCGGCGGGGGTCTCTCCGCGGCGGGCGCGGGCGCGCAGCGAGGCGCAGCACTGGTAACACACGGCCCACGCCTGCTCCTCGTTGATAGGCTGGGTGTAAAGCCGGAGGATCTCCTCCAGCGACA
>VZRR01004004.1:0-58741 GCA_013398015.1 Oreocharis arfaki | reverse complement strand
GCTGCTTGCGCTGATGCTGCTGATGCTGCTGCCGCCCAGTCCCGCCGTGCTCATCCTCTCCGACCCGCTAGTGCCACCAGGCCGCCGGACGGACAGCCCGGCCCGCGCGGCAGGCAGCAGGAGCCAGGAAACAGGCAGGAGTCAGGAGGAACGCAGGCACAGGATCGGCGCCCGGTCCGCCCGGCGCCGCCGCAGGGGGAGCGACAGCTCATAGCAACGCAATGGCGTCCTCGTCCTCGCCCGCCCCCGCCGCACGGCGCCGCCCCCGCCGCAGCGCCCCCTGCCGGCGCGGCCGCCACGGCGGGCGCGGGGAAGGACGCGGTGGGATTCACTCCGGGGCTGCCACGGCAACCAGCGCCTGGATCGCCTTCCGAGGCGCTCCGCTTCCACCTCTGCCGGAGACACGGACAGCGATTTGGTGCACCTATCCCACAGTCCTCGGGCCGCTGTTTCTGCGCCGCGTGTTGGTAACCACCACTCCCAGAAACAAACAACTCCCGGCGGGACGCAGGATGACACTCCCCGCACCCCCAAGGGTTAAACACTGACACCAACCGGCGCCATCACGGATACAGGGAAACATATTAGCAGGTCCCCGCTTCCACGGCAAGAGAGCGAGTGGCTCTGAATTCCAGGGTCCACCCTCACAAAGGGAACACTTCCTCCGGGAAAGCTCCATCCTCGGCAGGAACAAGCTGGAAGCGTCCATGGTACACAGAGAGGCTACCAGAGTTGAACCAGCCCAGTCTGGAAAGGGAACAACAAGGGAATCGTCTTCCAAGCAGCTGGGAACTGACGTCCCTGCCCCTGAACACACCTGGGCACCAGAAGGGCACAGCCCTTCATGCCAGCTTCGCCCCAGGCAAACGAGCACTTTCTCGCAGAAAAACATCAGACTACATAACCTGGAGCTCACACCAAACACAGGGCGTTTCTCCCTTCAGAGCTCTACCTCTCATATGTGAAAGGAAACCAAAAATCTCCCGTTCGCACCTGCTCCACGGGGAGCCGGGAGGGTGTGAGGGACAGCGCTGGGAGTGCCCCCTGCCGTACAGGAGCGGTACTGCACCTGGGCAGCGCCCGCGGCGCCGGCTCCTCTCTATCCATTCCACTTCCAGCTCCTCTCTCCCCTTTCACTTCCAGCTGTACTGAACGCCGCTGCTTTTTTCTTTTCTCTTGTGTAACCTACAGCGGTGCATATAAGATACAACTGGTACTTAAATAACGCTGTTAAATTTGGCGATATTCATCATGCAATATGATCCAGCCTTTCATGCTACATTTAGATACAATGAAATTGGGGGAGAAATTGTACTTGGGAAGCTTTCATCAGCATCCTGTACGCTGCATAACAGCCAAACGAATACATTTTGATCTTTCAGGTATAAAAAGAAAGATAACACAAAACCAGACTTGTAAAGTTAGCAGCAGGGCCAGTAAGTACATAATGTACTATTAGAGTCCTAAATTTAAAAAACCTCAGTGCTGCCGTAGGAAGTATTTAACACTTCTTCAAAAAAAGGACAAAAATGGTGTCACACTGCCACACTGCCGATTAAATGTACATACAAAATGCCAACATTCACTCCTGCTGTATGTGTTGCAAGCTTCTCTAGGATCAGGTAATTTTTTTGCTCCAGCACCAGCAGAAGGAGTTGCCTCTTTCTTACAAGTAGAAGCAAAGGAGGTGGTCATGGGCTATTCCTGACACAGAATGGCTTCTACGGAAGAAACCAAACAGTTTGAGATTTTCCAGCCTCAAGAAGAGATGCCTGGAGTCCACATGGGGAAAAGCCTGAGAAGTATGGTATGGAGAAGTTCAGTAAGCCCAACTGCTTGCCATTTTGCAAACCATGAAGACTTAAAGATACTCAGCAAAATCATCACCCACAGGTTTAAGACAGACAAAACCACAGATGGGTGATTAAGTACAGATCTGAGCATCAGAATTGGCCAAAATCATGAATGATTGTCAAGCAAAATGGCCTGGCTAAAACTTCTACCCCAAAAACTTCTTAAGCTAACATGAGGAAAAAGGCATCAGGTTTAACTACTTTATGTAACCCATCACAGCTACTAATATTCTCAGGTATCTGACTCTCAATATATATATTTTTAAAAATTCCATAAATGATTAAATGCATAGATCTTCAGATACCCAAGTCTTAATGTACATTTAAAAAATAAATCCATATATTATTAAATTCAGAGATTAACAAGATTACCTTTATCCGACTGAACTGTTTTCAGAAGCTGAATGTAGAAGTTACTGCTAGATCCAAGAGAGGCAGAAATGAATTTTCTTGTGCAAAGGACATGTGCTTAAGCATCAATATTTCTGGATCTCAGTCACTCACAAAGCACACCCTTGCACTACAGGGAAAGGAGAGGTAGAACAGAGTCTCTTCCCCTGCTGAGGTAAAGCAGACCTACTTCTAAACAAACTCTTACACCAATTCAGAACTGCAAAAAACAAGCCAGTATTTTTTGCACACACTTTAGTAACTTGACCCACATTCCTACAAATATTAAAAGTAAATTTTATTGCAAAGAATAAATTCTCTTTATAAATACAATCATTACTGTGTACAGAATCCCCTTCAATATACACACTGTGGTGCCCAAAATCAGTGGCATTTATATAAAATACTATATTAGTTTTTAATTGAATCATTTCACACCCACATACATTATTTTGCAGCTCTAAAAAGGTATGAATATTTTGGGGGTTTTTTCAAAGGACAGAGCGGTATTTACAAGCAAACATGATCCAAACAGCACATGCAGATTCAGGGTATGTAAACACTCGCACACGAACTGCAAGTCGCACTTGGTCTCCCCTACAACAGATTATTTCTTCACAAAAAGGAGACCTAGATGACAAAAAGAAACACAGCGGTAACAGATCATCCTAAAATATTGTTAAAACTTTTAATTACACAGTGCAGTTCTTTTCAAATGTGACCAGCACTTAGTAACAATGAATATCATGAGTCTGTCATTACAAATAGTAATATTGTTCTATAGCGCAAGGGCTGTTGCCTTGGAAGAAAATGACACAACCACTGATCATTTTTAACAAGTGCAGAGAAATTAAATTAACTCCTCATTCTTCAATTTAATCCACAAGAAGAAGTCTATCACCACCGAAGTACCAATGTGACCTAAAAGTTCTGTACCCTAAGACCCATTACATATACCACACAACTCTTCTTCCAGTTCTAGCCTCGGGAAATTAATTTTCTTTAAAATTCAATATTAAAAAAATGAGTTGCAATTAGTAATTAAGGATTACAATTCAGTTTTAATGTATACCTGTATCTTTACATTTAGACTTACCGAAGACACGTGGCAAATGCTCTCCTGGCATTTCTGTGCACAAAATGGATGGGAAACCCTTTGAAGGTGTGACCATCAGGTATCGCTCTCCTTACGGCATCCTGAAACTCTTCATTTCCTGCAGAGACACCTGTTGTGCGTTCGAGCTCATAGGCTGCTAACGCTGGTGACAACAGATAGGAGAGCTGATCATCCCAAACAGTAGAGAGGCCAAGATCCTGGGAGGCAAGTCACAGAACAATGACGACTGTGCAGAAGGTACATCAGGATATGCCTAAACTTGCCTACTGCATAGATTCAAATAAATCCAAGAATCTTTATATTGGTAGTTAATGGCAGTGAACCCACGAAGCAGACTGAGATGTGTATATTGACTCACACACCAACTGGGAGAAGCAAACACCACCACCAGAAGCAAGCAACACCACAAGTATCAAACATTCATCAAGGATTGAAGTTAAACTATAAGACTTAAACGTAAGACCAGCAGAGCTGAAACCAGATGTTTCAGCTACAGTATCTCTGCATGAAATGTAAGAAGATATGCATAAATACACAGCAAAAATATGGAAAGGATCAACTAAGATTCACCTGACATTTTTTCAAATGTCTCATGGAAAACCTTTTCTGAAAAAATAATGCACAACAGCTCCCCAAAACACAAAGGCACCTTCTTTCTACCATACATCTTCCCACCACATACATGCACCTTCCTCCTACCATCCCAAATGCAAAGAAGTAGAAAAATCTACCATGTATGTATTCAACACTGCATGAGTCTCATACTCTAAGAATTACTTTGCCACTCTAAAGGCTGAGCATCATGTGAGAAGATAAAAACAGAAACAATCAAAAAACCTCATTAAAAACAGACATAAGCTAACGGACTTGAAATATAATTGCTTTCACATCCAGCACAGGAAGTATCATTTCTGGCACATTATGCCTTCTAAAAATCCTGGTAAAGGACAAAACTAACTTCTAAAAGTAACTCTGATTTTGTAAAGCAGTCAGTCAGATCATTAAAGCTGAAAACCTGCTTTTATGTAGGGACCAGAAACACTTGTGCTGGATTGGCAAAGCCCACTAACAACCAGATTTGATCCTCCTGACACTTCAACAGACCACTCATGGGTGGTCTGCAGGTGCCAGTAAGCTGAAGATCACAGACCCAGAACAACGGGCAAAGGCAGGGTGAGGGGATGAGTCCATACATGAGGCTACAGATCACCACTGCAAAAAATAATATATATGATGTCTAAACCAGCTCCTTACAGTCTTCTCAAATATTTCTTTCAGTTATTTCACTTTTCACATATCACATTTCTGCGAAAGCTGATGGAAAACACATTGCAAAGATACAAGTGCATGAACTAACAAATGGCTACCCAAAAACAAGTATACAGTTAATGTAGGAACCTCTTTCCCACCTTTCTGTGTTCAGCAACCAGTATCCTCAGCTGCACTTCTATCTCGTTGCTTGTTACAGCAGCATCTACTGTAGAAGCACACAGAGGAGGAAAAGGGGGAACTGAAGACGTTGCGCCAGGAGGACATACAGATTTTATTGCTTCTTCACTCATGGGCTTCCATTTAGATTCATTATGCAAGTCAAACACACACACCTCCACGGCGTCAGAGGGCTGACAATTTCCAAAGAACTTCTGATGGTTGAAGATACAACCTACTGTGCGGTATGGATACAGTGGCTTGGGCTGTTCAACTAGGGGAGGGTCATCAGGGTTGATAGGTCTGTGGATGTACCTAGTCAAAAAGATTCAATTTCTTATTAATACAGCTTATTTCAAGGCAAGGTAAAAAATATTTAGATGGCACAGATACAGCCACTTCTCCTTTAAAAATACAAGCCAAGTTTGTCATCAGTTTTTCCCCCCAAAATAGCATTCATTTGTTTACAGAAACAAAACGGTACACACTTTTTGGCATAATATACAATCAAATAATACATCATTTTTAGTCTTTAGATCTAGAAAAATAAGCTGATTATTCAAGCAGTTAAATTTTGCAACTATAAGAACATGCTCATACAGTTTCCCTGCTATTCATCACATTTGGGGAAATACACCTGCAAATGGTAATCAAAGGATGCACAAATGGTGGCAAAACAGAATTGCTTGTTTTGAACACTGGAAAGAACACGTTCCAGAAGCTTTAGTACACCAAACAACCACATGTGCCCTTCTTAAATGACTCAAGCAAGAGAAAATCTCAGAGAACTTAGAGAGATTCCTGCAGGGGGAAAAAAAGTAATGCAACACTGATTCCACTGATGAAATCAAGCAAAAAATATGGGTTTCTAAACAATCATGTCAGATTTCATCTCTTTTACCAATGATGGCAGCGATAGCATCGATGGCAATCAGCAGCCATAAGACACAAAACAGTTACCATACAGTATTTAAAGACACTGATATATTACAAACTAATTAAATACTTCCCCTCACACTGAATCAGTTATTTTCCAAGCAAAAGCAGTAGACAGAAAAAAGATTCAAAGACAAACATCACCTTGATTACACAACACGGTATAAAGATTTAAAAAAACACAACAGGAAAAATATCCTACAAAAACCTCAACATACATTGTTATTTTCTTATATTGTTTTTACCCACCTATGTCCTGTCAAGCTCTCCCAAAAAGTAATTGTTCCATCAGATCCACAAGTCATTACCCAAGTGTGGGGGACTCCTTTTGCTTTTGTTCCAACACACACAAAAGCTTCCAATCCAAACCCAAGAAGAAGACTGCATAGAAGGTTAGCATGGTCTTCACAGTCACCCTAGACAGTAAATATTAATAAGCTGTTTTGAGTATTAGACATGGATAAAACCTTAAAGATAGAAAAGAGTGGTATTTCTCAAACCACCATTTAACAAGTCATGTTACTCTCCTATTTATCTAAAGCATGTACCAAAAGTCAGGATTTTACCATTTAAACTAGACAAGTTTTAGTTTTCTGTAATAGAATACATCAGTTAAAAATGCATGTTCTAATGACAGACTGTTGATATTGTTTGTTCAAGTATAGTGTACAATTAATATCAGGAAACATTTCTTATGGTTATAAAGATACCTTCAAGTAACCCAAAACCAGAATCTATCAACCCATGACAACAAAAACAAAGTTGCAATTAAATGTAAAAATATATATAAGGCGAATATTTGAGGCAAGACTAGAAATTATGCAGTATTTTCACACAGTTAGTAAATTTTTCATTCATAAAATCTAATTCTACTGGTATTTCACTTCCTGGAACGTGCTGTCAAAGTTAAGAAACTAGACAAAGACAAAACAAGGTCCCCCACAGACCTAACTGTAAACCAGCTGGGAATCATGTGCAGCTGCTTTCTTCTTCAGTCAGAAAAACATCTATCTCATAAACACATTACTACCACTGATAATTCACAGAAAACAATTTCTAAATGCAATGTCTAATATCCTTTGTCTCTTGAGTTCTTTACAAATGTTAGCTGTAAAGTAGGAACAAAAATTGCTCAAACAATGAAGGCTTCATAACACAAAGTACAGCATTCAGAAGCAGAACAGTAAGGCTCTTTAGTCAAACAACTATTCAGAATGTTGAAAATGTAAAATTCAGAGTTCTTGGATGTATCAAGACAACACAAGCTTCCCCTACCATAGCATAAAAGGGAAACATGCAGAAAAGTAGGTTCAAACAAGTTTGCAGTAAACTTGTGTGATTTTAATAATGCCACACCACTTTCCACAAGAAAAATAGTAACGATCCAGCTGGTGTCTCAGGAGCTAAATTCAGTTTATTTCCATACAGCTTCCCACTTCTGCCTTGAAGGAACACCTTTCTCTGTGCCTCCAAACACAGCGATCCTCAAAGTCCCTGTTGCCATGTCCATCTGAAAGCCAGTGGGTTTATACAGCACCTATGCAGCATCTGATATTCAGAGACAACAGACAATGCCTGTTCTGTGTGATCTTGAAGGCAGGTCTAAAATATGAGATCCAGCTCCTGCTGCCACGAACGCATCTTTTAAATGCAAACATATCAGTGATATTATTTTTGAAGGCAGAATTATCTCCGTGGCAATGAAAAGCATTGACCACTCCACAGAGGTATCAGGAGCAATCAGTCACTTTTACTCATACCACAGAAGACCTATAAGCCAGAATGAGTTACAATTTGTTTCCTTTATTATAGTGATACGATACAAATGTCAGACCATCAAGACCTAGGCTGAAACTTCTAGTGAAAATTCCTATCTTTCAAAAATGGACCATAAAGACTGCCAGTATATTTTAGGCCATTTATTAAAAAACCCAACCAAACAGACAAAAAAAACCCCAAAAAACCAAACAAACCAAAACATCAAAACAAAAAAGACAAGAGACGAAAGAGACTTTTCCTACTCTTCCTAGATTAGTCCAGAATTTTAACTAGTGTCCTGCACAGTAGCAGGGATTCATTGGATGATAATATGTGCTCTTAGAAATGCAACGGAAGAAAAGGAAATGCAGCGTCAAAGAGATGCACTGACAAATGGACCCCAACTACAGCAGCAAACAAAATCTGCTCTAAAGCCTTCTTGTCTACTATTTAGCATCCATTTCTCTTCACAAACACCTCAAACACGACTGTAATGGCATCTTCCCAATTTGATTTTAATGCACGTCTTGGCAGCCTGTTTTAAATTCCTGACTTGGGTTAGAACAGGGCACCTACTCGGTAGTGCCACACGAGGGGCACTGTCACGCACCTTGCTCCTGCATAAGAAAGCGAGGAGGGTGCACCACTGCTCCTGCTTGCCGCCGCCGCCGCCGATGACCTGGGCTCTCTCGTGGCCCAGGACGCTGACGAAGCGCGCTGCCTGCCGGGGCGTGTCCAGCAGCCGCCCCGCCCGCAGAGGTCTCACGTACGAACACACCGGGCGGTTCACCCCGTTTTCATCCTGCACGGGTAAAATGTGGTTATTTGCCAGCCGCAGAAGCGTCGCAAAACGTTAATCTTAACTTATTTTTTCCTGTGGGATGTATCCTCCCTGGAAGAAATATCACTCAAAAACAGTAAGACGTGAAAATACCCCCCGAATTAAGACACAAGACCATTAAGACAACGCATTTAGAGACATCACAGTTAGATTTTCTTCTGGCTCTGTCACTCACAGGGCATTCTGGACTAAACGTTTGAACACCAGGAACTGCATAGGCTGAAATTAATTTTCTTAAATGGGTGAGGAACTGTTCATGCTCTACCCACTATCAATTTCCACACTATCATCAAGCATAAAAACAAGCCAGAACAAATCTCACACCAAATTCCACAACAAACCCAAAAAAACCTCCCCCCAAAAGCATCAATCACTCAGCAACTGATTCTAGAGTTTAAAAGGTGTCTATTTGCTTCTGAATTTGAATACTCTACCTCTTCTCATAATAGCAAGCAACAAAAATTACTCAAAATGAAGTAACCAGATCTATATAAATTAAGCAATAATACTAAGAATTTCTAAGTTCTTGGAAAAATGAAAAAATAAGATGACTTAAAAAAAGGTTGGTTTTATTACATGCTGCAGGCAAATACTATGATTATCATCTATTAAAACTATTTCAAAAGCATAGAGCTCTTCTGTTCCCCACTGCACTAAATTGGTACTTTTGTGTTCATATATTTTAAAAAGGGATCAAAGCCTTTTAAATCTCTATGGCTTCAGGAAATTATGGTCTCATATTTTTGCTGTAGTTACATATTGTCCCTGTTAAGGTTTTGTCATGCTTTTCCAGCAAGCTGGTGGAAAAAAACCAGCATTTATTTGAAGCTGACTGGGATCCTGTTGAAAACTATTTCACAGATCGAAAGCAATAAAAAAAACCCCACAGGCAGGATTTATTTTTTAATATAGGCTCATATATATATAATGCCTGTTTCTGCATTACTCATCTGAAACTGGATAGTAACTAAATTACCAAACTAATCTAACAAACTCATTTCTGTTCCCAGAAAGTTTCACTAAGATTTGCTATGGCCAATGGGAGACTCATGAAAAGCTCTCCATAGGTACTGATCTATCAGGGGCCTAGTTCCTATCCTATTTAATTACAGACTTGTTTCTCTTTATACCCTGCCCTGAAACCCTTAAGCTTTTGTATTGATTCTGTTTGGAAGGGAGTTTGTTTTCTTCACAGCAGCCTTCGTGGTGCTGTGTTTTAGATTTGTGATCAAAACAGTGCTGGGAACACACCAGTGTTTCAGCTGCTGCTGAGCAGGGCTTGCACAGTATCAAGGCCTTCGCTGCTTCTCATTTTGCCACCACACAGCTGTAGGTTCAGGGTGGACAAAAACCTGGAAGGGGACAGAGCCAGGACAGGGGACCTGATCTCACCAAAGGGATATTGGTGCCATATAATGTCATGCTCAGCAATAAAATTGGTGGGGGTAGAGAATGGACATTTTTCTAAACTTGCTTTTTCTCCTGCTTAGAGACTATCTGGGCATCTGTCTGCTCCAGGAGGGGGTGAGTGACTGTCTTTAAATCACTGTTTTCCCATTCTTCCTTTCTTTCTTTCTTTCCTTCATTTATTAAACCACCTTTATTTCAACCCATGAACTTTTCCTTGCTTTTGCCCTTTTTATTCTGGCCCCCATCCCACTGGGGTGGAGTGGGAGAGTGACTGCTGGGTGGGGACTCAGCTGCTGGCTGGGATTTGGAAGTTCATATCACTCCTGCACACTCAGGGCACAGCCAGAAGAGAAGTTGTTGCCTCACAGAAGAGGAGGCACAGATCGCTTCAGGACACTGAGATAAGAAGTTACTGTGGTAGGAAAATTGCTACTATGCAGGGTAAGTTCATAGCATGAAAAATGCAAGGATCATACAATTCCTTTTACTGAGGAAGCGTTACTGAGGAGCAACTGATACAGCAATTTATCAGACTCCAGTAATTATGACTGTAGCTGTTGTGTGACATTAACTGGAGAGACTGCATTGCAGACCACACAGTGGTCTGTTCTAATCCACAGTGAGTGGATCTGCTCTAATAGATCTAGGAAGTCCATTTTTTTAAACAGTTTTATTTGGTACAAAACTTATCTGAAATAGTTTGTACAGATCATCTTAGTCTCTGCCATTTGTGAGTATTCAAGGAAGAGACTGAACAGGCTTCTTCTCTTGGTACATCAGAGGCAGTTGGAACAACCCTCCTGTCTGCATCTTTCTATTAAGCTTCAATAGACAAATAGAAGTTCAGTCGTTACAAATTTAATTTTTTTGCATGATACACCACATTTAGCCCCGACCTGAACATAACCACATCATAAATCTGTACAGATTCAACAAACACATAAAGTTCAACATAAAAATATAACTTAAAGAAAGGATTGGCCTATTTGTAAAATTTACAAACCTGTGCAAAGATCTTTACCAGCCTTGCGTTGTGGGTAGGCCTGATCTGCAGATATTCTCTCCACCACTGCTTAGCATACACAAGAAACAAACGTTCTTTTTCTGCTGTTTTCTGACGCTCCAAAGTGAACTGTAGGTAAGAAAAACGAAACCAATTCTACACATACTAATTCCAAACAGGAGAAAAAACCCCATAATCAGCAAATACATTAACACCACATCCTGGCATATGAAAATAAAGCTTAATATTTTAATTGCGTCATGCAAATCCTTGGTATTTGTAAATGGAAATCTAACTAAGAAAAACTTCAAGTTGTATTTCTTGTTTGTAGGTTCATTTATTAGGCTTGACCGAAGTAATAAATTACTTACGCATTTTAAGTAAAGCATTTCTGCACAGAAGGATTCCTCAGATTTTAATGTGCAGAAGATTTTAATCTGCATGCACCTTCAGGCCAACATTTACTGGCTTCCCAAGCAGAATAGCTGACTTGAAATTACTGTTTCACATGGGAAAGAGCAAGAAAACATATATACTACCTGAAGAAAAGTAGGTGTATTGCAACTTTCTTTTTCCTCAGGGTTTTTGATACAAGTAATTCGAAAAAACTATGAAAGCAATATATTGAGTAATGTTCAGTATAGACATAGTAGTCTTAAAAAGGTAATTATATTTCAATTTAATAGGAAAAAAAAAAAAAGGAAGTATCAAACATTCAAAAGCCTTGCAGCCCTCAACATCTACAATGATAGAATTGAGCTTCTTCCCCCACCAACAAAAGAATAAGTTAACCCTCCCAGAAATTACTTACTTGAGTACTAGTTATTTCTGAAGAAAGTGTCTTCTTAAGCTGTGGATACATTTCCAGTCTGATATTTAAAACACCAACAGAAACCTTTGACTCTGTACCTTTGAAACAATATAAATTTTCATCAGTTCTCTCATATTCAATTTGCTTAGATTGTTTCAGTCAGGCAGGGGCAAACAATTAAATTACGTATGTTAGGCTTATATATAATCACAAAAAGTAACCAAATTTCTTTAAACATAGGCAAAGTGAGAATCTTTATTTAAATTTCAAACTCAAATGAGGCTGTAAGAAAGCATAATATGGCAAAAAAAAGCACACATGTCTAGATCCAAGACAATTATCCAAGGCCCTCTTTGCAGCCAGTACTGGGACATATGAGATGAATGGTATTCCAGAAATGTCCATAACAGACATCTAAAATCAAGTCAGAGAATCACACACTGTAAATGTGCCTATTCCTACTGATTACACAAGTAGCTCAAATTTAAATAGCTGGAAATAAGTGAAGTTCATCTTCCCCAAGACAGAGTTTATTATGACGGACCCTGGCTGTCATACAAAGGGATTAATCAACTTCAAAAAACTCCCCAAAACAACAAACAAACAACAATCCCCCCAACTTAATGTTGTTGCCTAATGCTGAGAACTTTGAATTAAATAAACAACAATAAGCATTACAAAACAGATTACAGATGGGACAATAAGCAATACAAGCAATGGAAGCCTCGCATAATAGTTTATCTATTTATCTGAGATGGCAGCATCCTTTGATGTTCTTGATGCATTTTATACAATGACAAGATTTTGAAGAGGAGAAAAAGCACTAGATTTATTGGATTGATACTTTATTACTTGGCAGAAAGCAAAGAAAAATTAAATTTAACTTGCTCCATCACCCATCCGAGAATTAAACTCAACTTATTTGTTATGCATTTCCAAGTCATTATAGAAAATTAAAATCAGAATGCCTGGGTTGGATGGGATCTCAGAGATCATCTAGTCCCAATCCCCCTGCCATGAGCAGGGACACATTCCAATAAATCACGATGCTCAGAGATCCAATCAACCAGGCCTTGAACACCACTCAGGATGTGGCATCCACAGCTTCTCTGGGCAACTTGTTTCAGTGCCTCATCACCCTCACAGGAGAGAATTTCGTCCTAATATCTTATCTAAAACTACTCTCATTCAGTTTGAATCCATCCTCCCTTGTCCTGTCATTACATGCTCTTGTAAAGTCTTGTAGAACATCATGAGAGATCTAGTCTTTATTCACTAAACCATAATATCCTAAAAACTTAGGTTGGAACCCCTGAGGAGAGGACGGGGGACAAGTGATACACAAAAATACACATGTACTAACTGCTAAGCACCTAAACCAAGCCGTTCAGAAAACATGCTTCCAGCTAAATGGAAGCAGAGCAGAGATCCCTTTCTCCAGCAGTTGTTAGTTTGCTATAAAAGGCACACAAGATGGATTTTACTCCTCAGTGCACTGATCAGATGCACTCCTGGAGATGAACTACTGGATTTCTGTTTGGTTAGTTTGCTTCTGATAACTTAACCAGATTTTGCAGATGCTCAATAGTGGGAATTCCCAGACATGAGGACTATTATTACATTGGATCTGGAATACTCATTTTTGGCAGCTTGGTAACAGAAGAATCTGACCATTAAGTCTTCTAGGCATTTTCTAAGGATACTTAACAGTTACTTCTGAATTGAATAAAAAGTGAATTAGATCAAAAATACTTCTTTAAACTTGTAAGCAAACTCAGTAGCCAATATTTTAAGCCATCACCACATACTTATTGTTTATCCTTACCTACACCCAGGAGTTCCACAGCAACATTTGTTACGCCATTCTCTGCAGCCAAGACAGACCTCCACTCCAAGAAATAGGATGCTACCAGTGTGGTCTCACCAAATGTGTCTGTTTTGATCAGAACCATATGCACTGGGTCACATATAGATAACATAGTGGTTGCATCCGCCATCTTACTTCCGTCACCTGCCGTTATTAAACCAAAATAAGACAGCAAGAATATTATCATCCCAAGTTCTCCCCAGAATTGAAAGAAAGTATGCAACAAAATGCAATGTATGAAATGTGTATAAAGAAAAATCTTGAGTCTAGAAGCATAAGTAATGGTCCCATCTTAAAGCCAAACTCACCTTAGGATAGAACTACAGAAAGATTAAAGTTAATTTACAGAGAAGATAAAAAGATTTTTGTAGTTGAGTACTGCAATGCAACCAGTTCAGATACACAAAAAAATTAAACGGAATTAACATTTAAGAATGGATAAAGTCAGTCAATTTCAAGTTATTTTAGAGTGAAAAAGAAGGAAAAGAGGCAAGAGCAGAGAAAGATCTCCAAGTGGCAGAACCCAATACAGTAATCAGTTTCCTTAGGAAAACATGACAAAAACCAAGAAAGAAATCCACCAAATAATATCAAACATATTTCACAATAACTCTTAGGTCAGAAAAAATTCCAACAGCATCAGCTTTAAACCCACAATATTCCTTACCTAGGCTATCCTTGTGTACTTCAAGTAGAAAACCATCCTGAAAATCTGGCTCACAGGCACAGGGTACAGGTTTGGAACGGAAGCGCTGGTTTCGAAAATGTAAACACAGAGTGAAGGTAGAACAGATTTGGCCAGGCAGAGGCTCTGGTTCCTGAAGATGTTCCAGAAAAGCTTTTCCACCCAAAACCTGAAGGTAAAGATACCTCCGTGTTGGGTCAATGTTAGCTGCAAAGCGTAGCAATAAAAATGAAGATACTACAAACAGATCTTAGAAAGCTTAATTTGTTAAATATCAGCTAACTAACAGGAGACTAGCAAAAAAAGAAACTTCTTTGAAACACGTGCTTAGGACAAGATGATTTTAAAATATATGGAAGTTATCTTAATGTAAAATAAATGAAATAATAATAATAAATCATATTTAACGCAACACTGATTGCTGCTGCTTACACGAGTTGACTCCCTGTGGATAAGCAGAGGAAACCTCCACCTTTATGCCAGTTCATACTGGATTACTAACTCAGAGTGCAAAAATCATAGACCTCAAATTTGTTTCAAAACTATGATCCAAACATCTAAACAAACAAGAAACATACTTTTTTTCAAAACTAGTGGTTCTCTGTCAACAAAATGTGTTGATGGTTTTGGAGCCGAAGTCCTCTCCTTTTCGTTCACATCCTGGAATTACAATTAAGACTTTTTAAGGAGTCAAGGGATGCAACAGTGCTCTTACCATAGTCTTCTAAAAAGTAAAGAATCCTCCATTTCATCTGAATGCCATGCCTTAGGTATGCTCCCTTCTAAAACTGAACAAATATTTTCAGTGCAGTATTATCACCAAACCAATTTCAGCATACACTTTTCTGCTCCTATAATGTTACAAATCAGTAATGCCCTTACAAACCTCCAGAAGCAGCATATTTTCAATTGGTCAAAACACCACATCAGTAAGAGGAATAAGCAAAAATACTATCCCTCTTTGAAAGCTACTTACTGTTACAAATTTAAGCTCCTTCATGACATCATCAATGATTCCTCGCTGTCTTAGGGCTTTTATCAGATCTTCCGTGGATAACTGCTGATGCTCAGGCGCCAGCTCTTCTCGTATAGTCTCGGCAAGAACTTCTCGTATCCTCCCATGGACATCCATCTAAAAGAAAATTCATTGTATGTTACAAACACCAGCTCTCTGTATGGCAGCAGGTACGACTTAACAGTTAAGTCTATAAGGCTAAGGGGGTTTTCCAAGGAACACAGAAATAGCTACACCAAAATATGGATCCTTTCAGAACTAATTAAATGAGCCACTATCTTACAAAAGCAGCTCTCCCAGTAAAAAAAGTTACAAGACCATTAAATTTGAGCATTTTCACTGCCCTTCAACAGCAACAGCATCTTGAACTTCCCTCCTTACAAAAAGGTCTGCAAATCCATCAATTACAAAATGGTCACTGTCCTAATTTCCCTCAAAATTCAAGCTTAATATATAGTTTCTTATCTCTTAAGGGAAAAAATACGCTTTTATATACTTGTAGGTAAGGCACAGAAGTAGCAGATCTCCCTTGCAAGCTTTTCCTAAGCTCAAAGGTAAGTCTGATAATGTCTGCCCATCACATGAGCTGTGAAAGCAGATGGATTTATAAAGCTGTCCCTCACACGGGAAGGATGTTAAGGACACAGCCACCGGGACTTGAAATAGAATCACAGAATGATCTGGGTTGGAAAATACCTTAAAGATCATCTCATTCCAAGCCCCCGGCCACGGGCAGGGACACCTTCCACTAGAGCCGATAACTCAGAGCCCCACCCAGCCTGGCCTTGAACAATTCCAGGGATGGGGCATCCACAACTTCTCTGGGTGACCTATTCCAGTGCCTCACCACCCATCATAGTGAAAAACTCTTCCTAATACCGAATCTAAACCTGCTCTCTTTCAGTTTGGATCCATCCCCTCTTGTTCTGTCATTACATGCTCTGGTAAAAAGTCTCTCTGCACCTTTCTTGCAGGCTCCTTTCAGGCACTGGAAGGCTGCTGTAAAGTTTCCACTGAGCCTCCGCTTCTCCAGGCTGCACAATCCCAGTTCTCTCAACCTTTCCTCGCAGCAGAGGTGCTCCCTTCCTCTAATCATCTTGGTGGCCTCCTCCAAGCACCCCGTTCTCCTGTGTGACAGGCGGGAATACCCACGACTGCACTAACAAGCGGTATCGGAGTTACAGCCCCCCCTACCTATTTCCCCGTCAGTTTTAGACTCTCGTTCAAAAAGCAACAAGAAAACGAGAGAACGGCGCCTGGAAACCACCTGCAGCGACCGAAGTTGGCAAAACAAAGCGGGGCGCCTCAGCGGGCGCGCGCCGCCCCCGCCGCCTCAGCGGGCGCTGCCGCCACCGCCACCCGCGGCGGGGTGACACCGGCCCGGGAGCCGGCACAGCCCCCCGAGGGCCAGGGGAAGTCTCTCCGGCGCCGGGCTGCGGCGCCAGTCCCACCTTGAGCAGCTGCTGGTGGATGATCTGCTTCAGCTCCGAGGCTTTCTCCGGCGGCAGCGACATGGCGGAGCCGGCAGGGAACGAGCCCCAACGGCCGCGCAGCGAGCGCGGGCAGCGCCGCCACCGCCCCCTGGCGGCAGCACGTGGGTACGGCGTCCGCGCCCTGCTTCCTTCCTTCCTTCTTTCCTTACTTCCTTCCTTCCCTCCCTCCCTCCTTCTTTCCTTCCTTCCTTTCTTCACTGCCTTCTTCTCTCCTCCCTTCCCGGCCGGCATGTTCATTCCGTGCGACCGCGGCGGGGGCTCCGCCGCCCCCGACTTTAAAGGCTTCACTCTGCTCACGGTGAGTCACGCTCCTGCTTCCCCCTTCTCCCCGCCATCGGTGGGTTGGAGGGGTCGCTGCCCCGCGTCCCTGTGCTGAGGGCTCCGCTCCGCTCCTGTGGGACGGGACAATGGGGGGCTCTGCTGTCTCTCCCTGCCCCGCCTGAGAGTCGCCCCTGGGTACTTGGCCGCGGGATAAGCGGAGAAGGCGCAAGGCAGGCGGTGTGTGTGGAATCTGTGGGGTGTTCTTCCGAGGAAAAGAGGATTTGGAGGGCTCTGTCTGCAGCAGAGCTTAGCGCCGTTTTCTCTGTTTCTGTCAACTTCTCCCTCCTCAGAACCCGGGGTTTGCTCCTGTCAAAACGATCCGTGCCGAGCTGCAATAGCTATATGTTATTTTAGAGGGATTGGTATGTGCTGTTTCAGAGATCCAGCTCTATGCTGTTGCTCTAAAAATTAATGCTCCCTACGTGCTTTTACAAGACTTGCTGCACCCGTGGGTTGCCACTGCAATAAAAGCTTGGGATTTTTAAAATTTAGATGCGATATATAAATGTTTGCAATGTAAAAGAAAAAAAAAAAACAAAACAAAAACCCCCACAATTTTTGCTACGTTTAAATCTCGTATTAGGATTGTTTTAGGAAGTGTTTTTATCGCCTTCGCACATGGTGTGACATCAGTGTCAGGTCATGTGCCCGAGGTGACGGTGTCAGTGTGGGACCAGAGCTCCCGCGCAGGCTGCGGAGGGGCAAACCCCGTGATTTCTCCCCCTTTGCTGGGCTAGCTGCAGGGAACCCCATCGCTCCCCAGGCAGGGCTGCACAGCCCGGGATGACTCTGCAGGCTGCGCAGGAAGTCATTCCCGGTCAGCTGACAAGCAGCAGGAAGCACATCGCTGCCGTGCTCCTCGCGTGGGGCCGGCGGGGAGCTGAGTACCCGCCCGGGCGTGGGGGTGCTCGGTGCTGCCCCCTCCTCCTTCGCCTCCTGTCAGCCTCAAATCCGGTGTCTTTCTGCAATGGACAGCAGCAGCAGTAGCAATTCGTAGATTTGATTCTAAATTAGAGGAAAGCAACCGAAAGTTTTATTGTTGTCTTCCTGTAATAGTTTCTTTGGAAGGACACAGACTCTCAACTTTCTCTTTCCGTGCCATCATGTTAAGTCGGTATATTAGGTCATTATCTGCCCCGATTGATGACAACCCACAGCAATACCTATGAAATTAATTCAAGGGCACCCTTATCATTTTCATCCTTAAAAAAAATGAAAAACAACCTGCTCTTGTCTGTGGGTCAGTCTCAGATTTAGAGGCTTAATATGTAATACCAGCATTGCCTTTGGGCATCATGTGAGATTTGCCAGTCTCACATCGGTTGCTTGAGTGGCTTTTATCTACTCTCAATCCAAAAATGAGGGGGAAGAGGTAAATTTCCAAGGTGTTCTTTCAGTTTACAATGAGACAGGATTATTCGCAGAAGTGGCCAGGATGTTTCTTGTGGGACAGGGACCAAATTCTGTATTTACCAGTTCTTCTGGTAAGAAATGGTCATCTTTGCCAGAGGATGAGCAGCCACTTCTAGAAATCATGTTTGACCAGATTTTAAGGAGTTTAAGCTTTCAGTATTTGAAGAGCACCTTATGCCATCCATAATGCACCCTGTAATTCGGCACATTCTGTTACTTCAGCCAGCAGTGTCCGTGGGAAATGTTGGTCAGCTGGCAATAGATCTGGTGATTTCCACACTTGATATGACCAAAGTTGGTTACTTCTACACCGATTGCCTGGTGCCAATGGTTGGAAATAACCCATATGCAACAGCAGAGGAAAACTCAACAGAGCTGAGTATAAACGCTGAAGGTGGGTATTGAATGCTGAAGGTATTTGCAAGGGGCATAAGATGCAAGAACAGCACATTTACGTTTTTTGTTGTTGTTAAATTTTGCTGATGTGCTCGAATTAGTAATCAGTAATAACAACTGCAGAAACCTACAGATAGGAACGTATTTACACTTCACAGAGGAAACTGTTCCTATTGTTATTTTGGAAACCAAATTTGACATTTGGAACCAGTAAGAAATGTTGAATTTCAGCCATATTGCACTGCAGCCAAAACTCTCTGCAGTGTTAATCCAAAGCAATATCAAGTGTGTACATACTTAAAATAAATTATTGGAATACAAGTTGAGTTTCTGATTTAGAAGGATACTTATCTACTTTTCTTCCTTCCTGCATACCTTTGCCTTTTTCCCTGTGTAATGTTTCTCCCACTCCCCCTACAAATTCTTAGTTTCTTTCTCTACGCTGATCATTGCATTTAATTTTTTTAACCCTCTTAAATCACAGAAATCTCAGAATAATCTGTCAGTCTTTGCAAAGATGCACAGATTATCTGAATCATCACAGGAAGCAAATCATCATATATCTTTCATAATTCAATCCTTTGAATTTAGTACAACTGAAATTAGGTCTGATGAAAATACAGTGCACAGAAATATGTGTTGTTAACACACTGGATGTTGTCAGGCTTTCCTGTATGGATTGCTAGCTGAAAGGTTTACTATCCTGAAGTTTGTCAATGGGATAATTCTTGATATATTTAAACCCAGATCTCTTTCTCAGTTTCTTCTTAACAAGACTTGGTGATTTCTTCTTGTAGTGTACTCCTTACCTTCAAAGAAACTTGTAGTTCTGCAGATCAGATCACCTTTTATAAAGGTATGTATGTTCATTGATTGTTCTTACTTCACTATTTGGTTTGAATAGCTGTGCTGGCAAATATTAAATGGCCTGGCAAGATTATTTTTTTATACTTCATGCTGTAACACCTTCTGCAATTGGTACAGTTTTACTGATTTCTGCATTCATTGGGGGTTGAGGTTTTGCTTTTGTTTTTCCAAGCCCTACAACAGCTGCCTGTGTTGGTAGATTTTAGTGTAAATATCTCCTTAGTTATTAAGAGTCAAGAAAATACAAAATGGGCTGGGTTATGTCTGTTTGTTTTTTTCTCCTACATGTGTTGTTTTTCTGTGTTCTTTGTAATAGCTTTTCTTTGTGCGTGTCCTTCCAATTATTTCTGTAGTATGCTATATCCATTTAAAATGCATTCATTATGTAAAAATGAAGAATTTAGTGCTACTGGACAGTGGCTGTAATTTAAAATAAGCAGAATGCCATGCCAGAAAAAAAAAATTGTGGTGCAGTAATTTAGCAGTTCAAAGCGTGGAAAAATATGGTGTGGTCCTGCCATCCCATCTTGCTCGAAAGCTTTTTCCTTTGGTATTAATGGCACACAAAACAGGTGGTACTGTTGTTGTTGACATGGTCTTAATCATAATTATTATAATTCTATGTGTAGTTTTGATTAAGTAAACAACCAGGGCAGTTCTCTGCTTTTTAAAAATATATCTGGGGCTGAAGGCTAAGTGGATATGAAGAATAACTTACATCACTGCTAAACATGATATATAACACCTAGTATTGTTAGGGACACGTAATTTTTCACTGGGTTTTTTTTTTTGTCTTTGCGTAAAGAACAAGTACAGGCCATTCTGTGAAACCCTGCTTTCTTGGGTGAAAAGCAGCAAATGTGCCAGGGTTGTCCTTCTGTCCAGCAGCCACGCATACCAGCGCGATGATGAGCAGCTTCTGGGGTATGTTTGTGTCCTTAAGAGACCTAATTGATGTTTCTGGGGTTTTTTGACTGACGTATTTCCCTCTACTTCCGTGTACTGAATACTTTTGGCAGGGTGCTTTTGCTCGAACATGTACATAGATCATAAAATGCTTAGTATTCTATTAAAACATGATGTTATACAGGATTAATCTCTGAATTTTCTAGGTTACTACTGTCAAAAGTACTGATCAAATGAAAAGCTGTAAGCAAATTGCACTTGGCCAGCACAGCCAGGCACAAGAGCCTCAGTTTTAACTTCTTGTGGCTGCAAGCAATGTCAGGGATTAACTGCTAACATACAGGTCACAGATTAGATTTTTAGCAGCTGATTACAATATTGGTTCATTTCTGACCTCTTTGTCATCCTTCTGCTTGTGGAAGGTTTTCTTTAATACAGTTGGCATTCTTTTTTGGTTTTTTTAATAGGAAGTTATCAGTTATTATTTGTTGGGAGGCAACTGCAAGGTTGCAACTGCAATGTATTTTCACCAGATACTGCCCATTTAAAAACCAAGCATTTCTTGCTGATTGAGGGCATCATAAGTGGTGATTTAACAAAAAACAAATAAAATCAGTATTTCTGCAAATAAAACCAGTATTTCAGCAGTTGTTATCCTCATGCTCTATAAATGTGTAGGGCCTCAAAGGAGGTTTAGATCTATGCACATCCCAGATATAGTGGTAGATCCATACAATTGCAGGATGGCCAGCTAACGTGGAATGAAATGAGAGGGACTGGTGGTTATTTGATGAGGTCTGAGTCATAAGTTGTGGTGATTTAATCCCAGCACCACAGCACCACAGAACAACTCCCTTGTAGCAGATTTACCAAAGAGTGAGGGTAGTGCATTCAGAAAATACTTTTAACTTGACTAAAGTCTGAATGTGACCTCATTAAAAACACTATATCATGGTGAAGTCTAAGTTTACCCTAACAGATTTTGAATTAATCACCTCCTGTCTGAAGGAGGAAAAAGCAGGTTTTATTTGTAAATTATTTTGACAACCATAAGCAGTTCCCCTATTTATGTGCTTATGTATTTAGCACTTGCCTGTTATTTGAGCCCCTAAAAGGCAGGAGTTCAAATACATTCTATTTTTGGCAGAAGGTTGAGTAGTTTGTACAGTTTTGAGGCCACAGACTTACTTTCTGACTGTGATCTGAAGAGGGAGAGAATGTCAGAGCAATTCTTCACGGCAGGTGTGAGGTCCTCAGTGCTTGCACCTTCTGTCTTGCCACGAGTGCTAACTGGGGTAGTGTCTTTCCTAGGCAGACTGAAAGCATCCTTGCCTTGTTTCTAGGACACCACTGCGCTACCTGCTCACACCTGATATGGAGAAAGCAGTTGGAGGCCGCATGCAGGAGTTAAACTGGAAAGAAATGGAGAAAGTAGCAGCTTACCCTGGAATAAGTGATACAGACAAAGTTCTGCATGTACCTGGAGGAGGCATCACAAAACTATTGTTCACTGAGAGGTAAGTTGCCTAAAGATAAGCACAGAATGATATCAGAAGTCTTTAGTAATTGGGTAAAATTATCTTATAAACTGCTATGTTATAGGAAAAGAAAAGTCCTTCATTATATAGAAAAGGGCTTTATAGGAATAGAACTTTTAGGCTCATAATTAAGAGGAAGAAAAGTAGGGAATTCTGTATCATGAAGTTAGAATAAGATAAAAGTATAAGGGAATGGGCTAAAGGAAAATAATAAAGCCTTTACAGTTATGATCATGATCAATCTGGTGTATGATATTATGCAAACCACAATTCGTAAATAGTAGAATTCCTGTACCTGTGCTACTTTAACTGTTTCCTGAGGCAAATGGTTCCAACATCAGTTAAACAAAAAAACCCCCAAACCCACAAACATTTCTGAGCACTAAAAATGAGTTAAGATTTCAGGGCTAGCAAAAAATTAGATGGGAGGGTTTTGTTAAACGGTGTGTGCATCAGAAGTTGTGCTGAAAGCATGCCTGAGTTGTTAAGTTTTGGATATTAATAGTCATTTATAGCACAACTGTGTAGTTCTGCAAAAGATGTGTTGTAAGTGTTAGGTGGAAAGTTGACTTTTATTTTTTAACTATTACTTCTGACACCTGACCACACTGTTGCATTTAACAGCAGCAAAGTTACTAATGCCATGCTTACCTTTATACTGACTTCAGTATGGAAAAAATATACAATTGCAAAAGAAAAAACCTGCCAGGACTTGAGGGAAAAAAATTAAAATAACAATCTTAGTACCTAAATGAAAAAATGAGAATATTCTGAGTAAAGTAGTGATATGCAACCTGCCAAACTGCTGGTTTAAAATACACAGAAAGATTAGGAGTAATTGTATCAATGGATGTGTAAAATGCCTCACTGGCACAAAAATGCTAACCAAGTATGTAAAAGGGGCCTGAATACTCTTGCAAGATGTAGGATTCCTGCCTTGAAAAGTAAAGAAAAAATTCAAGACTAAGCAAAAGAGCATGAAGTGTGAAAATGTGATCAAGGAAGTCTGGAGAGCAAAATATATATATATATATCCTTATATTTTTCCTTTTTGGTTTTGGCTTTTCACCAGATACATGCATATTGTTGCTGTTCTTAATACATAAATATAATCGTTGTGAATCTCAAAATGAAATACAAATGCATGCTCATTTTTGTTGCAGCTATTCGAAGGGAATCCAAATGGCAGTTCTTCTGAAATTTTGCTCAGAAGGAGACAACATCCCTGATGCATTTGTTCTTGCTAACTATCTTAATGAATGGCTCCAGCTAATTAAAAGTGAAGTAAGTACTGTTTGATCTAAAGTTCTTGCCTTCATATTTTGTATCCATTATTTTCATTTTTCTTCAGTCCAGATGGGTTCATTTTGGCTCTTGGTCATCAATAATATGCCACATTAAATATATATTTCGATGAAAATCTCACTGGGAGTTTCCCCACCTGAAAAAACAAATCTGAACACCAGTTCTTTTGTTTGACAGGTGTGGGAAAAAATCGTGTAGAGGTTTGATTGAGTTCTCTCTTCCAGTGCCCTTCTCTAAAGCAACCCGCCGTGACACTGACATTCGTACTGCTGCCCGTTATTTTAATACCCATTCCAGAGACAGGGTTACATGCTTACTACTTAAAACTTAATTATTCTGGGTTTGTTGCAGAGCAACAATTCCACAGATCCTTCTTCACAGTGGAAGATACCAAGTTCTTGGCGCTTACTTTTTGGCAGTGGTCTCCCACCTGCCCTCTTCTGATGAGCTCCGAACTCGCTGAGAGTCACGCGTGCGGTCGCAGATGTCCCTTGAGGTGGTGATTACACAGTAATTGCCAAGGAGCAGCAGCTTGCTTTGGTGTCTACATAAATGCTTTATTTAAGAAAAATTCCTTTTGTGTATGTGGGTAGCTAAAGAAATTAAGATAAAACAAGCAAGCTCACCAAAGAAATATGTTTTGTACAGTTGTTTATTGAGTAACTTTGGTTGGAAGGTTTTTCTAATAAAATATTTTTTAAGAAACCTTTTTCCCTGGTTAAAGTGTTACTGCTGTGGACAAGCTTATGGTGCTCCTTCTTAATGCAGCTGAGAACTGAGAGTCATGTGTAGGCATGGATTTTCTTGGAAGATAAAATCCTCCGCTTCTATGTCAACTGTGGATCTTAACTTTTTTTTAAAAACTTCCTGGTGAGGTAAGTGAGGTCGGAAGTGATCTGATTTTGCCTTCTTTTCCCAATGCCATTGTGGTAGCTTCAAATGGGGAGATTGCAAGCAGTGTAACAGCCTGGTCTGTCTTTTCTGTCTACATAGAATCATAGAATGGTTTGGGTTGGAAGGGGTCCTGAAGATCCACTAGTTCCAATCCCACTACTGTAGACAGGGACACCCTCCACTAGACCAGGCTGCTCAGAGCCCTAGCCGAACTGGTCTTAGACACTTCCAGGGATGGGACATCCACAACTTTTCTGGGCAACCTGAGCCTGTGCCTCACCACCCTCACAGTAGAAGAATTTCTTCCTAATACTCAACCAAAGCCTACACTCAGTTTGAAGCCATTTCCTGTCACTACATGCCTGTGTAAAAAGTCCCTCTCCAGCTCTCTAGTAGGCTCCCTCTGGGAACTCGGAGGCCATGATTACGTTACCCCTGCGCCTTTTCCAGGCTTCTGTTCCATTTCCAGAAGCTGCTAAGATGCTGAAACTAAAGCTTTCTAGGTTAATGAGCCTTCTTAGACTGAACATGAAAACAATGCTCTGAAATATAAAATAATTAGGGAGCCTTGCCTGATATCAGGCAGTCTGGTATCTGTGTATTTTACAGGTTTAGTCTGAGACAGCAGTTATGTGATGGACAGTTCACATGTTCAATGTTTGTGATGGTACCTGTTGCACTATAGCAATGTGTTCAGTTTTAACATTTTGGAAGTGCTTGGTCACATCAGCTGATTTAAAAGCAGCTTTATATCATGGATGCAAGATGGTCAGTTGAAAAGTGAGAATTAACCAAAATATTTTTAGGAGTTCCCAAAGGTATCCAGACTAATAAAGTGGCGAGTCAAAATGCAGATGCAGTCACAGAATGCAGACAAAAGGCCATGTGTAGCACAAGGCAAGTCTGATAAGCCTAAAGCTAGTTGGAAGAAGTAACCACATTCAAACTGAGCCAACTGACTATGAGGTGTATATAGAGCAGGAGGGCAAATTAAGTCTTGAGGGACTGAAGGACCAGACAGAAGCAATGAAAGGGGTGCTATTTGCTTTGCAGTACTTTTCTTAAGTGAGCCATAGATGTTCAGTACCTCCTCAAGAGGCACAGCCGAGTGAAACCTTGAGAAGGGGAAAGGAGAACACTGAGAGTGCTTTCTGAAAGAGAAAATCCTCAGGGCTTTCATGTTCCCTGTGGAGATGGTAGAGGGCAGTCGGATCCTTCTGAGAGGAACAATGAGGCAGCTTCTCCAGGGACGGCAGTTCCGCGGGCGGCCGCCAGGGCCCGCCCCAGGGCAGGCAGCGCTGCCCTTGGCCCCGAGCCGCTCCTGCCCCCGGTGCCCGGGACAGGCGAGCGCAGCTCCCGCACACACCAAACCCTTCCTGCAGGACAAGGCCGCACCTTTGGCCTGATGTTCAGATGACTAGCTAAAATAAAAACACCTCTACAACACTGCTCTTGAACATGGAGAAAAAAATGGCAGTCAGTAAATCGCAGCTTTTTCATTTGGAAAAAAATGCCTTTCACAAGTCTGATCATTCTAACCCCATTTCTTCAAAGGCTGCCATTACTCACCCACTTGTCCTTTCTCTCTCCTTCCTTCACCTTTTAAAATACACTTTCCCAGCAGTAGTCAAGAACTAGGGCCTGTGTAGAAATAACCAAACAAGTGTACAGGTCGGAAAGCCAAGACTTTTGTCACAAGGCAGCGCTGAATGAAACCGAACAAAGCCCTGGGTTTGGAACCCCTGTATCTTGATCTCCTTTGCCGATTCATCAAGTTGTCTGACATCAGCTTTATTCCAGCATCTCAGTAGCTGAAAACCATTTAAAAACTAAGGGCAGTTAGCATTTTTATTAGGATATTCAGCTGTCTATGCCTCACAAGGTAAGATGCCCCTAGTTGCATATGTAATAGCAGCAGGTAGACTAATGAGGCACATGCACATTTCCAGCAGTCATGCGCTGCATGCTTACTCACAACTCCAAGAGGGGGAAAATAGTGAAAAACTAAACCATAGCTAAAGGTAAAAGGCACGAACAGCTGAAAGCCTTATCCAAAGATGTCCCAAGTGGTATAAACAAGCCCTGTTCCGGTAATCAACAATAGCAGGGTTTGTTCAGTAGTTTTGGCAGAGCTTGATCTCTTGGTGTAAACACTCCTGGTTTCACAGCTGCACCAACTTGAAAATAGAAACTGAATCAAGTCACAATGTTGTTTTCTCCTCCAACACAGGCTCAGAACAATGGTAACCATGTAAAGAAAAAATCTGGACAAACGAGGCTGGCAATTTAGACTATTTCAGGACGGTGTCAAGTGTGTCTTTAGCTAAAGTAATAGCATTAAGTACTCCCCTGCTTCAGCTTCCCCTTCAAGTTCAACACAACTCTGATTATGACTGTTTCATGAATGGGCCTCAACACCAAGTTCTCCTGAGATTTCAGGCTGCTGCCTTTTTTAGCAAAAAGTGCCTGAGTCGGCTGAGATTTCCCCCCTCGTCCATACTTCACTTTCAGTAACTATATGACTTGTACAAAAAACTGTTACAAAAATATGCAAAGTGCAAATTCCATGTAAAACCGCACCACATGCGAGTTTAGACAATCAGCAAATATACAGGGGTTTTGATGGTTTTCTGAAACCATCAGAGAACAAGTGCAGAATTGAGATCAGCTCTGTTACCGAAGGCACAGGGCTGGAAACCCTGCTGACCCCATTGGAAGAACTCTTTTAAGCAGCACTCTGGCTTACCCATTTCCAATCCATCCTGACTACGTCAAGGAGAACACTGACAGAAGGTGGGAGACGTGAAGGAAAATACCGTACATACAACACATGGCGATGGCACAATCCAAAACCTGTTTAATTACAGACACCATTGACTTTTGTGCGCTTCAGTTTTGTTCCTCAGCTCCTGTTAACTACACAGGACCGTGGGTCAAGAGAGGTCAGGTTGTCCATCTTTCTTCCCTTTAAAGCATTACCAACAGAACACTTTCTCATCACAAAGTTACTCTGAACATTTTGTGTATATTTTATAGCAAACATAAAAAGGATTACCAAACTGACTGGTCAGATTAATAAAATAATATTCTTAGTGGTGTATTACAAAAGAAATGTGCAAGAGTTCCTTCTAAATCAAACTACAATACTTAGCATTAATGAAAATACTTGCATAAAGCACACTCTAATAATTTTGCCATTTTCCAGTTAAGACAAGTATCAGGAAACCTTAAGGCAAAACCCTTCTTTTTCCACAACACACACTCTTAACAGGTTCTCCCTAACATAACGCGCACACAACAGCACATCATCAAGTTAAAAAAATATTTAATGCTGCCAAAAAGTATAAAAATACAATAAGAATGGCAGTACAAAACAAAATATTTCCTAATTTATTTCTTTTACATCTTTCTACATTAATACAGGCATTATAAAAACACAAGATGGCAAATTATTTCGTTTTGCAAAGTAGCACACGCTGCTGGTGGTCTTCATCCCCTCGGTGCAGTTTACGCTGTAAACAGATAACTGAGGTCTTCTGGGTACTTAACAGACCTCACTTTTTGTTCCCGAAGAGGGGGGTCATGTCTCGCTTTGCATGTCAATAATGTGCAGTTTATAGCTGCAGAATATTCACAAGTCTCGAAGGCTTAGGTGTCAGTCAGTCTCGGCCTGCGACATACAACCAAAAGAAAGTCACCGATTCAGTACAGAGTATGGGGATAAAAAACAACAACAAAAAAAGAGAACTAAGAACTGACAGCGGGTTTGCAGCTCACTGTCAACACCAAACAGCTTCTCATGCGTTCCCTGGAGCAACTACTGCCTCTGAGCAAGTACTCTTGGAAAGCCGTTGCTTTTCCAGAAGGTATTTCCATGTTACAGTATAAGGCACATCCTTGCTGGAGAGTTTCAAGTACAGGTCTCGGTCCAGCAAACCACTTCCTCACACATTTAACCACAAGCACTGCAGAAGTCTCCTTGGGCCTCAGTGGGACTATGGCATGCTGCATCTCAAAACACATCACCTCTCACAGCTTTGTAGGCCAATCCTGCTACAGCGGCACAAAAGTAACTGTCTCTAGACAGACTTCCTGTAGTGAGAAAGACACCTCAGCACTGGACATTTTGTTCTTAAGCAAGGCAAGGCTCCACTCCGACAGTCTACAGAAAGAGACCTCGGTGTTCACAGCACCGCACCCCCACGCTACTACAGGTAAAATGCAACTGAGTTCTGCGAGCACTACACTGATTCATAAAGCGGCTTTCCTCCACCAGTTATGACACATTGAAAGAGGGCTTCCAAGTATTTATCCTTCGAATTTAAATAAAGACTCAGACAGAGATGCAATTTTGAACACGTTTATTTTTGTACATAAAAATGAAAGACTGACTTAAAACTTTGGGGGCAAACAAAAAGGCCCAGGAAGACTACTGTGTGTCACATCACCTTTGCAAATACCATCCTCTGGCTTAAGCCACTCGGCCCTCCAGAAGACTTCCTCTTTTGTCATTGTTAATTTAGTTTCTCGTGCAGTCCTCAAGTGTCTCAGGTTTTACTATAATGCCAAACAGCAAACTAAGTAATTTGGTTTACATTCATTAAACATAAAGCTAACCAGGCTTTTTCATCGCCTGCATAACCCAGTCACACATACATGCATACACATTTACGCCTTTTCCCTTTTCAGGGGGACATAAACTGATGTCAGTAAACCATATTACTCGAGGTTTAACAGAATAAGCTACGTTTCACTGGCAACATCTCACTTCCGTAACAAATCCAGAGGTTTTTTTCCAAATTGCTATTTCACACGGAATTATTTCACTTAATACATTTCAAGGCAAATACAGATGTACCGTCACTAAGTGGACTGTCCCTGCACCAAGAACACAAATTAGAAACCTAAAGAATTAATTCCAAATTTGCAAACCCGTTGTAGTGGAGGTCCAAATGTTTGCTAGGTATTTTTTTATGAAAACATGCATGATTTGTACACAAGTGTTCATCTGAGAGTCAAACATTGTTTAATCAGAGATGCCCACTATGCATCAAATATTTCGGCTGATGCATTTCCAGAGAAGAGGGGAAGAACCAACACAGTAAAACTTTGAATCAAGCCCCACAGCATTTTAGAAGTAGCATGGGACCAGCCAGCAGCTTGCCAGAAATTGGGGAGGGGGAGAGAAGAGGGGTCAGAAGGCATGTCCTTCAATTTCACCCTTTAAGCATTTCCTATGATAGAGGTGACTGGGATCAACAGTTCTTCATTTTGGCCCATATTTGTTCCTACTTAACATCCAAGCTGTGCAAAACTGCTGCAAATTTAAATCCTACAGAGTAACAAAGTAACACAAGGGCTTAGTGTGCAGCACAGAAAACAATCCTCCAGATTTTGGGTTTTAAGGATTAGTGATGGACCAGAAAGAAGATTTTTATCCAAATTATTTCCTGGAATGTACAAAGAGACCAATAATTTGATTTTCCTTACTATTCTCATACTGTCATGAACAATTCACTGTTCAAAATAGTTTTGTCCAAGGCTTGTACTGGTTCATCCTCCTTAAATTATTAACAGATAAAGACTCCCAAGGTACTTGCAATCATAGAACCAAACCAAACTTTCACAGAACAACTGCTGAATGTGCAAGTCCTGCTTTATTGCATCAAGAAGGTAACAGAGTGTGAGGTGATCTGAATTGGCTGCCCCCTGCCCTGCCCCACCCTGAACTGAGGAATGCTTACTCAGGATCAAGAAAACTGAAAAGCCAGAATTTAGAAAATGGAATCAGGAAAAAAAAAAAAATCAGGTGACAACTTGACAAGCTGCAGTTAGTGCCTGTAGGATACCGGCAGCCCAAGAAATCCTTCTCATGCCAAAAGAAAGGCAATAAATGACAGTGTGGTATCAGCCAAAGTTTCGCCTGCACTTTTTCCTTAGCTGCATTTAAGTATTTAGAATCAAATCTGGAATATTTCTGTTACAAAAGCATTTAAATTACATTCCATGTGTTTTTCCATAACCAAAATATCTTTATAAGGCACATACATTTACACCTACTATCAGTTATAGCTGATACTGAAAAACCTGTCCTCAATTTAAAGGAAAAAAACCTTTTCACAGTCTTCTTGCTGGCTAGAAGTTACTGTGGTTGTAAAAATTGTGAAATGTCTTAAAATACGTGAGCTGCCTACCCGTGCTATGTCCCAGCAGTCAGCAAATCATTTTGCTATTTGAGCTGGATGGCTGGTCAGCAGTGCCATGGAACAAATTGTCTTGTGCTACTGACGCACAACTTCCCAGAGTACTCTATGAAACTACACTTGTTTTCCCTATCCGGACCCTTCAGCATTTGTTTACTATACAAACAGCGTAGTCCAGAATAGTGTCAGCTATTGCGAAATGAGAATTTTAAAGAGTAAACTGTACTTAGCTTTGTGTAGTAAATGTCAGAGTAATTGGGCGCCATGCCTCGTATGTGACCACCAAGCTTGGACGTATTGGAAAACTTTGCAGTCAATTCCTTTGAATAAGGAGCAAAGTAATCATCCAGCTCTTTAAGTATTTTTCAGCAGTAAATCCAAGAACTGCTTTACAAAATGGGGGAGGAGGGTGGAAGAAAATCCCCAAGACCCAACACCCAACAGAAAACAACCAAGCTTAGAAAACGGAAGGAGAAAACGTAACTTCTCTGAAGTCAGCCAACAAGGCAATGCTTGAATAAATAAAATTCATGTTTCAAAGTAAAATCCAATCCTACAAATTATTAGATCCTAACTTGAACAACAAGCTACATTCAGCCACATACCATCTCTCTATTCAAAGGTAATTTAAAGGGCAAAAAGTGGTTTGTGTTGAATTACTATTTAGAAAGTGTTATTGCCCAAGTAATGGAAAGGGAGTGCTCGATAATTTTAAAGAGGCTGTAGCAGAGATATTCCCAAAATATTAGTTAAGTGTTTTACTATCATGTCTCTAATACAGTGCTAGGGAACCTGAAAAGCAGTTCCAGACTTTGTGAAGCTACCAAAGCGGCTCATACAGCTGGAAACACTGGGTATGGCAGAACACTACCAACATTTCTTTTCTATTAGAGCCACCCTTGAAAGACCAACTACAGTTTCCTTTGATGTGCTTTCTACACCTATTATTTATGAATTAATTTTATTCTTTCTAGCAGTTAAAATCTATTTACACACAAAACATGCTTCACATTTAATGGAATGTCAGAACCTGAACAATGTTGGCCTTCAAACAGTAGCTGAAGTCTGAATACATTACTCAACAGTATAATTTGCAGTGGGAGCTAAGTTCTCAAAAGCCTTAAAAAACCCCAAATTTCTACCTCTTACTTAAATAATGAAAACTACAAAAAATAAATAAGGAATGCAAATTGACAGAGTAGAAATTGGCAAGTGCTTCATCAGACCCCTAGCTGCTCATTTCAAACTGAAGAGTCAAATATGGGGAATGGATGCACTGTTCTTTTCATGCACAAATTATAATTACATTTAGTTTCAAAATGAAATTCTTTTGGTCAGAAATTTGTACAAACTGAGCTTTTAAAAGTACAGTGAACTACAAAAAGATTAAATATGCAATTATAAAATATATTTATCCTAGGTCGTAAGAATATAAAATGTTTATGTTCATGTCACTAGTACATTACACATTACATATATTTAAGGATAACTTCTTTGCATTAATAATGTAAATGATACAACACTGTTTATTGCTTATGTCAGGCATGTAAATTTAAATCCAGATAGCCTTCAGTAGCTAAACCTCCATGGTTCAGCATTTGCTTAAGCTCTGGTAGAACACCATTTTAAAAAGTGTATAAACAGTTGCAGCAAGTTTGTACCTGCTCATATAAACAAAAACCATCAACTCTCTTGGGGGGGCAGCGGTTCATTTTTCTAAGTACCTGCAGTGGAAAGTCCTGAGATGTCGACACAAGATCAAGTTTACATCACTTCTCTATTGTATGTAACAGTCCGTACCCATTCCAGGAATAAGGAGTTTATGCTTAAAGTCACACCCCTACTCATTACGTTCCAGCAAAATCAGCTGTTGGAGCGGTCACACTTACTGTTTACTTACAAGGAATGTTGTTGAAAATACATTTTCCAGCAAAAATAAGCACCAACTAAAATCAGTGCACCAAACCCAATCTTAGTGAGAATAGGTTTCCAGTATAACCACCTTTTTCTTTTTCTTTCAGTCTCATTTAGCTTCTGCTTCATCTGCTGCAGCTTCTGTGCTGTGTTTGCTCTTCTATCCTCCCGCAGTCGCTTTCGGACAGAACTTAAAAAGAAAAAAGGTAAATCTTACACTGAAGAACAGGAAAAAAAGCTATTATCATATTAAAACAAACCTCTTTCCAACACTTCGAATAGTTAACCCACCAGTTGCATATGACAGCAGTATATAAAATCCAAACCAAGCAACCTTTTATTATGTTTTAACCACCTTGATGTGGAGAGTTTCAGATAGTGAAGCCCCATAAATAAGTAAATGACAGACGTAGATGTACATGGTAATTCATCTATGAGTTCGACAGAGAACAGAATTAGTTACATTATCTGAGCTGAGGCTTTCACCCGTCTATGCCCCATTTGGTGGCTGAGATGTTCTGCATGGGGGCTGCTTTTACACGCAATGCCAGCTACAATGTGCAAGTGTCACAGTACCTACATGGGTGCCTCCACTACAGAGTTCACACCAGCCTCGACATACTGACCCCAACCCCTACTGACAGCTGCATGCAGCTTTAATAGTACTTGTCTCAGGATATAAACCAGATCTTGATAAAGGATACACAATAAACCCGAGTTCTGTGCATTACACTAGCAGTACCACCTTGAATTTCTTCTCTCCAAAAGTGCCACAATCTCTAAGACAGCGTAACTCTGACACAAAAACCAACTTTGATTGACTTCCAACACACAGCCACCACTCACACCCATACTCTCACTCCTGCTTGTGAGGGCCTCCTTCAAATATCTACAGAATAGCTGTCATTCTCTCTCAAACACTCATGAAGACACACAAAGAAACTCACAGGGGCTTTTGGTGAGCCAGCTTATCTACATCTGGAATTCCTGCTTATCTACGCTGAACTACCATGCCTCATCTCGGGCTGCAGCCCTTTGGGATAGACACTGCCTCCTGCACACCACATGGCTCAGTTTGGCCAAGTTTCTGGATCTCTGGCTATGGATGAACATTTGGTAATCCACATGTGGGAAGGCCCAAGTGACACAGTACCTCCCAGCTGAGGCATTAGCACTCCTAAGAGAAAGGCAAATTCACCTGACACAGCTAAACCACAGCAACCTACTCACAGCAGGCAGATTTAACATGAACAGAGCTCCAATGATACAATTTCAACCACTATACAGAAAGTGGTATGTGATAAAACCTTTGTGTTGCTGAGGAACCATGTATTTTTTGAAACATAAGTTAGCATTGTATTTAAAAACAGTATGAAATTATACTGGACAATTTTAGGACCTCATTCACACTGCACAATGGAGTTCACTGACAATCTGTAAGAAAATGCTTTCAAAGTGTGAGGTCTAGCTGGTTCAATTAGAGTCATCTGCTTTTCTTCTCTTGACCTCTGAACAGTAAAACCAAATCACAAGGAATCATTGAGTTTGTCTTTTTAAAATCATTAAATAAGACAGTCAAATACCACATGTCCTCCCTTGCTACTGCAGAAAGATCTCGAAGGTTTTTTACAATAAGAAAAGCAGACAATAATTCAACCTTTTGAGAGAGTGCATCTGCCTTTTAAAAGTTTATCTTGCCTACTTTTCAATGTTCCCATCTGTGATATCTTGAACTTTAGTGGACAGGTCAGTGTTTATTTTCTCCATTTGATCTTTGCTCTCCAGGCCTATGCTGTTGCCATTGTAGTTCTCTGTGGTTATTTTGGTTGGGTGTGGAGGAGACTGCTCGGAACTTGGCGCTTGGTCCTCCTTAGAGAGCTCCTTCCACCGTTTCTGAAAACAAGGAAAACATATTTCAAACATTCCCCTAACATTAAAGGGCCTCCTTGCCAAGATGTCTTCCAAAAGAACAGTCACAGAAGTAGATTAGAGGAACTACCAGATCAAGAAAAAAAAATTGCTAGATGAAGAAATAAAGCTAGGTCAAGATATGTCTTGTCCAACAACCATCACTGATCCTTTTTTCTGTTTCTCTGGGATGGTGCCACTGTGAAGGCAGGAGGCCACTACCTTCAGGATTTGTACTGTCCACAGCAGCTCCACAATAAGGAAGCATCCTGTCTTAAAAATCCTGCACTGTCCAGCACTTCCCATCTCCCTCTACTTGCTACAGGCCTGTGCTGTACTCTTACCTTTTATGGCTTCAAAATACAACAGGACCTTGTATGCAACAACTGCCTAAAAAGAGAGAACTGGAAAAATTTAACAAAAGTTATCTATGCCAGAGTCATGGCCTACTATTTCACCTAGCAGCCCATTAGCCCAGAGATCTACTGCATCATAAAACAGTTATTCACCTTGTTTTGGGAAGTAATCTGAAATGAGATGGAAGAAAAAAAGAAATTGGAAGTAAAACTGTTTTGCTAGATCTCTGTCCTAATGATAAATAGTCTGAAGGACTTGCTGCAACAAAACTTCATGCAGAAAAGAACCCTAGAAAGTGCACAGGAAGGAAAAGAACCAGCCCTAAAAACCAGTAATTTCTTTTCCCACACAAATCAGCCAGTGCCTATAAAGACATAGAACACCTTGTAGGAAAAAAATCAGTTACTTTTAAAAGTCTGTGATAAGGTAGTTGAACTGAAAACTGACTCTTCTCGAAACAAGTGATAGATTCCTGTCCGTGGAATGATTTCAAGACTGCTGGTCTAAACTAAATATCAAACTCAGAGAGTAATATAAAAAAATTAGCTACTTATAAATGGACTGCTGCCAAAATGAGTTTTAACACTCAACCAACTCCTCCACTGCAAACGAAAGTTGTGTTTGCACAGTTTACTGACTTCCCAAATCCAAAGAGATGTCAGAGATGAACATTTGGCTAATGTTGAATAAGAGAGGCATTCAATAACTTCAGGCCCTCTCCATCACTAGCAGAGAGAAGTGAATACCTCTCACACTCTGAAGAGTACAACTGTTCCTTATGGAATAAAAATGTCCTAGCTGACCCTGAAAGGAGAAATTTGCTTTTTAAATATTGCCAATTGATTTTCTGCACACAATGCTGAGACTTAAAGTGAGAAGCACCAGGACAAATGCCTGCACTGCAGGAAACACTGGTTTAAGAAAGATCATCTGAACAATCATAACAAGACAAAGAGAACAAATGAGAAGCCTGCCTTCCTAGGCATTCTTTTACTATGAATAAATAACACACTTGAACGCAACAAGCAGTATTCTGAGTTGACAATGCCCCCTCATACCCCAAAGTAAGAAATCCTGTGCTCTAGATGGGTAAGTGTGGGAACCTGAGCTGCTCAGTTTGGAGCATGGATTTTAAAAAACAGGAAAGCAGAAAAATATTACTGGACATGATACCTCATACCACCAGAAACAGCTTCCAGAAAATGAAGAGACTAAACTGCTGTTAATATTAGGATGAATCATGAAGTCCTCTAGACATATGGCACAGGTGTCAGACCAGCAGCACACTATCTAGGTGTTGATTAACAATTGTGCAAAATTATTTCTTTATTTACACAGCAAGTCAAGAAACAATCATTAAAGAGAAGAAATCAGACCACTACTGGCACCAGAAAGAAAGGAAATGTGTTTTAGCTTATCTGCTCTATTCACGATCTTAAGAAATCAACAAAATAAAAAAGCTCTAGAATATGAAAGCAGAATCAAAGGTGTTTCAAAGCCTCTCCTCCCAGTTCTCCCTCCCACCTAGCCCCAGCCACCTAACACAGCTGGAAGCTGTTATGCCTGCAAGCTGACACTGATAAAACAGTGAGATTTGGTAATCTCTTTGCACCCAAAATCATTTTATTCTGCAAGATTGTACCAACTACAACACAAATTTTAAAGGCTATGAAGAAACAAGGCAACTTTACCAAAACATGTAATCTGTAGCATCAGGCAACTTATCTGCTAGAAAAATACATAGCAAAGATCAAGAAATTTTAAAAAAGATCCTTGCTATCTTCAAAGTGATAATGGGCATTACTTTCACTTTTTAGTATTGAAAATATCAACTGAACTTTTTTTTAAAAACATTTGGACGGACAAATTATTTTTACATTTTATCTAAGAGGGGACATATACACAGGGTTATAAGTTTAGTTTCATAGAAGAGACTGAACAGGTACCCTCTGATACCTCCCAGGCATCTACTGAAAAAGGATAATTATTTTAAAACATGTAATTTTGTGAGATTTAAATAATCTGGAGCTTACTTTTTACTACTGTTGCAATCTGCTGTTCAAATACGTGGAACTAAACCATGGAGCTAAACCAGCTATTTACCTGTATAGTTGAATCCCCCATTATAAACTTTGCTCCTTCTATTACAGCCATATATGAAAATCTTAGTTGATCAGGAGTCTGAATAAGTCCCATTCGATATTTTCTCATATCCAGCAATACCTTCTTAATATCTACAGAAAATGGGTCTTTCTTCTCCATCTGTAAAGCAAGTTACATTGGAAGTGTCAATGGTACATAAAAATAATTACAAATAAAAACTAGTCATAAAACTCAATCCAAAAATTAATTTCTCTATATTATGTTTCTATTAGTAATATGGAAGATTAACATCTCAAATGATTTCTAATTTGTTTTTGAAGGAAAAATGCAAACCATCTAATGAAAACTTACTATGAACAAATTAAGGATAGTGTATTAAACAAATAAATTAGTACCCTAATACTAAGTCTTACAATTAAGGTATTTAGATATGCTCAATTTTATTCAGGCTTGTATTCAGACTTTGAAATACGACTATAAGAATCAGAGCTGTAAAGTAGTATTTCCCACTGCTTCTGAACAGAACAGCAATTCAGACTGACTATGGCAGAAGTTCCTTTCTTTAAAGGAGAATCCCTAATCCAAGAAATGCACACACTTGTCCCCACATTACATCCACGAGGTGTTTTGGAAGTATACTTTCATCAAAATATACCCCTATGTTTTTCAAAATGCATAAAACCAAAGGAAAACTGAAATTAAAAAAAAATAAAACAACAAAAAGTAAGTTGAGAGGATCTAACCAAACCAGAAAATGTGTCTCTTGTAATTTCACTGAAATCCTGTTTCAGTTAAACCTGTGCTGTCCTTTCCACTATTACCAAGCACAAAGAGAAAACTCTGTGCCTGGACTTCTAAGACCAACAAAAATTTAAACTGATTTTAAATATTATTTAACATTCAAGGTTCACTCACATCATGAGCAATTACAGATGATGCAGTTCACTAAGTAAGCAGAAAATCTATACATCCATGTGGCACTGGAACTGGCTATCAAGCCCCACTGCCCAGAGGGTTGCACAGCAAGGAAATTCTGCACCACCCACAACTACACACTGCAGGAGAATCGGGCACGCCTGAGTTCTCATCCTAGTTCAGATAACAATTTTTCTGCATCCTTAAGAAAAGGGCTCTGGAGAAAAAGACTTACAGATTCAACTATCTCAATACATACTCACAAGCTTTTTTTCATATTAAAGACCAACTGATCCTCAATCTTTTCTAAGCACATCTTACGTAAAAGGAAAAGAATGTTTACCATTTACTTTCCAGGAAGCTTTGAAAATACATAATGTACTTCAAGACGGATTTGTAAATGCTTTTCAAGAGCTGTGTTTTTGCCATCAAAATATGTGAAGGAAAAAAAAAGCATGATGTCTTAATTTCAGTTTCCACTGGAATGTCATTAACTTCAATGCTTTTAAAGCCTTCTGAACAAAAAGCCCATATTGGGAAGGTTGGCAAAGTGTCAGGAGAAAGAAAGGGGTGACAGAGAAAATGCAAACACTTACCAGAACAAGACAAGTATCTACTAATGAAAATGTGCCGGAACGTCCTATTCCCGCGCTGCAGTGAACTATGGCAGGTCCGTGTTCGGGACTCAGTGAACCAGATTCTCTGACTTTAAACAGGAAGTTCAGGAATGAAGCTGGGGATTCAGGAACTCCAAAGTCTGGCCATGTAGTATAATGAAAATGAGAGATCATCCTGGACTCACCGCTCTGGAAGTGAAAACAAATAAACAGTAGAACTAGAAAGCATTCTTCTTTGGCTCAGTTAGCGCACATTTCCCCATCGACAGCTATTTTCTATTTTAAACCTCCCATTTAGACAAACAACCAATAACTTGCTTCAAGTTGGATGACAACCAACAGTGCAAGCTGAAGCAGTTTTATCTAAGTTGGTAATTTTCTCCTTTGTAATTATTACCACACACATTCTTTTCTTCTTCTCAAACTTCCAATATTATGTTTGGTTTGCTTCATTACTTACTTCCAAATATCCTTCTTTTTCTACCAATAATGCATTTCAATGGCTGACAGCAGCTACTAGACAGCTCGAATTAACATGACTGAAAAAACCCATGTCAGCATTGTATACACTCTGCACTCTTGCTCAGAGCAAGTTTTAATGCCAAGAGGTATTACATCTCCTTTATCCTCACCACATTACTGAGAGGAGCAGGAAGCGTTCCTTCCTGGAAAAGGCCTATAAAAACCCATACAGCAGGATGTCTAGCAAGACTTCTGCTGGACATATTCTGTCTTTTTTAAGTAGAAAAGGAGGATTCCAAAATCATACAGCTGCTTTAGAACCACTCTAACAGAGTTCCTTTCCTAACACGACCAACTAACCGCAAGTACTGAAATGACAGCATGAAAGTATGTATATAAAACTTAGATCATATTTTTATGGAACTCACTTCAGACCTGCTGTTAAATGCTACTCCTTGCCATGGTGATTCTGAGACAAAACGATCACTGATTTTAGCTCAAGAATTTTAGAAATGTTCAGTTATTCTTACCCTCCCTCCATTACATCCAATTTTCCACATAGACTAAAATCTACATAAACTTTGGCGAAGTTTGAACACAAAAGGATTTAAAATATCAATGTATTCCAGAAAAGCTATTTTTCTTCTTCAGCAACAGTAAAATATAGCCATGAAATTAAAGTAAATTCTACTGTTTTCCATCTGCTCAGACTGTTTCAACTTCTTATGAGAGACAACTTACGAAATTCCTTTGTGAAACTAAAATAGTCCATTTCATGGTTTCCGAAGAAACAAAAACACTCTCCCAATTTGTCTTTTGCCTTCAATGCCCGATACCACATGACCGCCAATACTTTCAGAGAAAACAGTGGATATTAACATTGCTCCAGTCCCTCTCAGATGCACAGTTATTTTCCAGAAATATTTTGTCTTTTGGCTAGGTGCTCAACAACGACAACAAATTGAGAACTATGATATTGGGAAAACGAGTTCATGTCAAGATTTTATAGGGAAAAAAAGAGTATCAGGCCCTAAATTGTATAAATATACTGGGACTTCCCTTTGTCTGGAGCAAAGCAATAAAGAGTTTGGATTTTCTCTCCTACTGCTCTTCTGTACCTAGTTTTTCAAGTAGCAAGTTAACTCACAAATCAACTGCAATGACCTGCTTGTTTAAAAGCCATGGAGATATATTTTTTGTAAGAAATCTGGAAATAACACTTAAGCAATTTCCTCTATTTCGAAGAAAAATAATTCATCACCTTAGAAACAAAATTAGGAAGAAAACTGGAGAGGTGAGCTAATGCACATGCTAAGTAAAGGTTAAAGTTACTTCTTGTGACTCTAGATGGTCTTTGTAGGTGGTGATACTCCCTACTTCCAAGATTCTGAAAGAGCATTCCAGATGAAAGCATCCCTTTCACCCCAAGAAGGCAAAAATGCCTTTTTTTTTCATTTGATTTTTGTCACCTCAAAAAAGGTGACTTGTGGGGTTTGTTTGTGGGGGTTTTTGTTGGAGGGGTGGGGGTGGTTTTTTTCCTCCAATCCCATCCTGTAACAAGCACTGGCATCCTCTTCCTAAAGAAAAAAAAAAATGTATGGCCAAGTGTCACCCTACTTGGATACTAATCTGAAATAGTTATTTCTAAAAGAGAGATGAAACAGTGCTGTTGTACATGTCACTCTACTCTAACCCACAGAATTACATTTTTCTTTCCTTTCTTGTATGAAGACTTTATCCAGCCCATGATTTTCCATCCCTTCGGCTCACTATAAAAATACCTAGTCTCTTCATCTCTCTACAAGAGTCCCATTGCGATGCACTGGAACCAGCTGGTCATCATTGAATTCACAGTCTCTAATCCTACAGCCAAATCCCATTTGAGTATTTCAAACCTCCCACACTGCTCTTTTAAACAGAATGGCTCTTTCAAGTGGTGCTTGGCAGTCAAGCAGTATAGCTGAAACACTGCCTTTGTGTGGATCTGTACCACCCTTTCTTAAACAACTCCCAGTCACTGAGCCATGCAGCACTCACATGAAGTGATGTGGGACTGTTACGAGAAGAGGTTTGGCTTTTCAGTTCTCAGCTGTTGATGGACAAAAATTCAAATTTAAATAACAATTAATTTAATTTGAAGTGTTACCAGGAAACTAGCTAATCTTTTAAAATAAAAGCCCCTGGACTTCAAGACTCAGGCAGCAATAGAAAATTTTATGTTATACACAAGGAACATATTTCTGCATGGTAACTGAAAACCAGCTTGTTCTATGGTCACCACAACGAAATCTTCCAAGATTCAAATGCCTAGACTAGCTACCAAAACAAAAAAAAAAAACTTTGAATAATCATGGGACAACATTTAAATGACAATTTCAAAAAAAGATTACTCAAACCATTCTAGTGGAAGTTTTAGGAACTACTGGGATAAGCTTCCCATAAATAACCAAGACAGCCAAAACTGATGAACTTGTAAAGGTACCACCACACTGCACAGCTCTGCACTGACTGCTGGAAACAACAGCACAATCAAAGGATGATCAAAGCACAAGCTCCAAGTTTCAAGCAGAGATCCACATGAGGACTTGAGCAGAAAAGTAATATGCCACTAGATTAGCTGCCAGTGAAACAAGCCTTGCCATAAGCTTTTTACAGTGACTATCCAATCACTCAAAACAAAAAGGTACAAAAATCTTAGAGTAACTTCAAGTTGTTCAGTCACCTGAGAGTATGAACATGAATAAAACACCACTAAAACGCTCAACGGTTAAGTTGGTGCCTTCAGTGTCAAGTAAAACAGGTGAAGACAGAAAAAATGCTGGTCGGTCAAGTTTCACACACTCCTTATAAAAGCCTCCATTTCATAATTGAAGAACTACTGAAATGGTCAAATATATGATGATATAACACACCTACAACCCCACAGCAGTCCTGTACTTAATGAACATGCCTTAAGTTCATTAACAACTAATTTGATCATATAAAAATGAGAACGCATGCTGTAGGGGCAATACTCTACACACTGAAATTCGAAATCATAAATCAACTTGTAATAGAGCTTCCTCTATTTGTTCATTCATGATGACCAAAATGTTTTTCAAAATTTAAATAAAAACGGCCCTGAGGATAAGGGGGCCAAATAATCATCACAAACATTCTGGTTCATCCACAGGATCAGCTAGTGAGGGTCACTAAGCAGTCTTGCATTACCTTAATCTGACAGTCACAGCCACGCGGAAGCTTGGCACTAAGTTGAGAAACCATTTTACTAATGGGTTTTTCCAAATACTTGCTATTTGTGGAGGATTCAAGATTCCACTTGGGATTTATTAATGGTCCTTACTCTGAAGTATCACACCACCAGTGTCACATCAAATTTAGTTCACTTCTCCTAGTCCTTTCTCCCCCAACAAGTATTTTCTTTGCAAACCCCTCCTTCTACTGCTGTATTCTTAATTCCAGGAACCCAGTCTGAGATACACTCAGAAAGGTTCCTTTTGCAATTTCAAATTCCACTGCTCCATTTCCTCATCCAAGCACTCCCTGGTTTCCCTGAAGATCTGATGGTCATCTGCTCTCACATAGCTTCAGAATTCCCCAGGATCTAGGTAGTAGTTTTGCTTATAAGCATTCATTATGTGTCACACTGTATCTTTCTCAAGATATCAGGGTTGCCACACCAGAAATTACAGAAAACAAAGTTTTCTTTCTCTAAAGACCCATACATAAAGTTGTGACATTAAAAAAAAAACCAACAAAACTAAAAGCAACAATAAATAATAATATAAAAATACATATTCAGCACAAGGTGGAGTCTTTCACAAGTTAGATGTCAAGATCTAACAATTTTCCTGCACAACACTTAGCAACCCCATCCAACAGAATGTTACTTTAGATATTTAACAAAGGCTCTCATACACCTGACTCTCACTTCTCCAATAAGCTGGGAGACTTTGCTTCAAATCACAGCCATGCAATAGCTTCACACATAAATGGTTACAAAATTTTAACATGAGCACAGTATCTTCCTTCTACCCTTATTTTCCACGGGAGGCACCGGTTGGTGGAAGCCTTCACAGTACGTCTTTATAAAGGGAGAGTTCTGATTCTGAGTTATTACAGTAGAAAGCAGCACTCAACTTTCAGAAGAGCTGACAATTGACACCAACAAAGCCATGGAGGATACACAATGAACCATGGTGGAAAAGCAGCTTCGAATGCCTGTACTCTAAAATACAGACTGGGTCAGGCAAAAAAAAAAAAAAGGAAATTCTAAAATAATCAAAGCAAAATAAAGAACATTAGGAATATTTTCAAAACTTTTGGACAGATACCAATAAACAGATACCAATAAGTTTTCTCTCCAAAGCTTTACTCGACTGTGCTAGCCCCAAGAAAAAAAAACAAATTTTTTTCCTAGAACAGATATTAAAAAAAAAAAAAAAAATCAAACCAACAAATGCCTTGATCTAAGCCTGAAAAAGAACAACCCCCAACCCCACCTGTACTTCTAAGTAATCTTGAACAAAAGCATCAACAAAACCAACCAAATATTCAGAGGTTGTTTCATTGGTAACAACATTAACACTTTACTCTTCATACACCCGTATCTTGTTTGTCTTAAAGAGATTTGCTGCAGTAAGACAAATTTATTTGAGCTCAGAATGATTGCATTATAAAGACAACCTTGGTTCTCTCTGTTTTCACGGAAATACTAAAATCTAAGTATTCTTGGCATTCAGAGTATATTTTGTTCATGAGTCATCCTATATTCCAGGCATTGAGTGGCTAAATGTCTCACACTCTGCCTCCACCAAAGGCCCCTCCAGAATAACTTACATAAACACAGTTAAGCTCACATTTCAAGTTACTGTGAATAGTCGGTTCCCACAAGTTTTACGGTATAATTATCAAATTCTTACAAAAGGCTGCATTTAACATTGACAGTGTTAGTCTAGAAACTACGCAGCTTTTTTTGCTTGAGTAACCAAGTATGTTCTGCTTCTTCTAGCTGTTTTATATAAAAATTATTCTTTGGAGTTAATGTTCATGGAGCCTTACCAGAGTGCTAGAGAGTTAAAATAAAAATTCATTACAGAAAGATTGCTGAGTATTTGTGAAACTGATTTATATGACATACAAGAAACTCTGTACAGTGCTGGCAGACCTGCACTGATGGTCCAAAACAAACCCAGAAATTTAAGTGCTCAATAGCTCCAACTCAAAAGTCTACTATAGTATACATTGTTCTGTTCCTTGAGGCATTTCTGCATTTTCCACTTAATGTTATGTTCAAACACACGCATGTCATGAAAATTGCATCCTTTGAAAATAGGAAGTTTAAAAGTAAGGGCCAACATCAGCCAAACAATTCCACAAAGAAGCCTTTTTGGTAGTTAGGAAAACTTGCCTCAGCTTTCAAAAGGAAGAGTTGTTCTTTTTCAAGCACTAGCTTGCCAGCACTATTCCTCTTTCTTTTGCCTTTACTGTCAACAAACAAACTACTAAACAAAAATTCTTCCGGTCAGCAGGACAATATTTCATAAAGCTCTTCTAACATGGAGAAGACCAAGGAACAACATGCCAGGTTTTATCATGTTGATCTCATGACGGAGGTTCTGAATTAACAAATATTATCTCAAAATACCATCAACAGTTACTATAAATTCAAATATTTAATGGGAACAAATATATCGACAGTTGTAGAAAACAACATGCAGAACATCATCTTTAAGCTTTCCTTTCCCAAATTTTCTGACAAAGGCAACCTTGAAAACTTGCCATACTAGCACTTTCAATTAATAAGGCAAGATTTATAGGGAGAGAGAATATCTTACAAGTAGCTGGAACAAACAGACAAGCTCTTCAATCCTGTCTTCCGCTCTGAAACAGAAGCAGCAAATTCCAACCCAAGCTCAGGCCAGGAACAATTTTTTTGAGCTTAACTTGGTTAAATTGTGAAAGTGCTTAATTTTTTAAGAGAAAATGGTGGTTGGTCCTGTGGAGCAAAACGGGAGGTAAGCAAGAGGAGATAAAGTTACCTATCTACAGGTGGTAATCATCTCTCCCCCCCAAAACAAGACATCTGGACTAAATTACACAGAAAACTCAAGTTCCACTAAAAGAAATCAGTAATTACTCAGCTGGGTTTCTGATAGTCAAAGGAAATCAGAATTTTCCACTCCTGTGCTCTTCCCTTTAGGTTAATTCTTAACAGTTCCTCTTAGAATCACCACTACCATCATTTAGAATTAAGCATGTTAAGCTACTGCCAAATGGAAAATACAAGTATACAAATGCCAAATATGTTATCTTTCTTAATGTATAGATAGAGGTCTAACTCACTTATTTCCACAAAACATCTGCAACATTCTCAGAAGCAAAGTGCATTAAAATTTCCAGTGTAAAAGCTCAATCAAACTTGAAGTGACATCAGCTAAGTGGTTCTCATGATACACTTAAGGCCACGAACAGGAGCTGTACAGACTGAGAAAAGCTTACGTTGATATTTTCTAATTGCAGTAGATGTACTGTGTAATAGGATTTGATGTCTTCAGACACTAGCCTCACACGAAAACCTGTTTCACTGAATGTCATAACTTCGTCTTCTTTTGTTGGCCAGTATTGTGCACACTTCACCTAATGGATTGTTTTTTTAAAGAGAAAAAGAAGAAAGAAAAAAAAAAAAAGAAAAACCTTGTTAAATATTCTAGTATATTGGACTTTTGCATGTACAGATTCCGAGACCTCACTGTTCAAAAGACTGACGTACCTGCTCCCACTTTGAAGAATTCTTAAAGTCCATAATGTTTACAGCCAAGTTATTACAACTATTTCAACTGCTATTATGCATTCCAGCTTTATGTGTTTATGCTTTCTTTCATCACATGGCTAACATGTTTTGAGATACATCTTAAGCCTTCTCCCTCTCCCCTCCCTCTAGCTCTCTACAGGGAACTGAGATCTCTGCTCAGCTATTTCAGCATTTCCCCCCTTTGTTTCTGATTTGCACACCTGCATATTTACAGAACTCATCTATCACACCCAGTTCTCCCCAGGCTTGCTGAATACTGGAAAGTTCTAGTGAAACAAAACAATGAACTAACAAACCTATGCAAAACTATTCTTTGTCTTGTATTCCTCTTGCTCAGCACCCAAGCTTTCTGCAGGAAAATTTTTGCATAAGAAAATGTGACTTTTTAATACACCAGTCAAATTTTTTTCAGTAACTGCACTGAATAAAAAACATAAACCTCAAATTACATGCATTTATAATTAAAATCTGCAGCGCTTTTAGGCACTGTAGAAGAAAAACTACACCATAACAGAAAATTTGTGTATTCTGCATGTATGCCACCAGTTTTAAAGAATCAAAAATAACTAGATCAGTTCGACAGTTCCTGGGCAGCAGTCTGCCTTCATTGTTACAGCTAACATCCCTATACAACAAATACACTACTCTGTTACATTTAGAAGAATTAATCAAAAGATACTTGTTTTCCCACTTTCCATTTTGTCCTAGGAACACCTTACACTGCCTCTACTCCTCACCATTTCTATCTGCACATCCTTTCTCAGAATGTTACTATCACCTTTCTCGATGTACATTTGTTAGATACTATTTTCACCAAACTGGACCGTATGCCTTCACTCACTCACTTCACTGTTGCGTTAAAAACACATTATACTGCACACCAGTGAGAATGTTTGTTAGTTCTTCTAACATAACAATCAAACATTGCTCAACTGCACTAAAACTGCGTGACTTATTTTACAACTTTAGGCCTAATGTCACTCACCGAATCTTTTTCAACAATCCTGTTCAGCATGACAACTGCTTTGGTTTGTTGTTGCCATACCATTAGCCAAAAATGACAACATGTATTAGGTAGTGGACCCTGTGTAGTAAAGAATACAAAAATGGGCATGAGAATATATAGGCAAAGCAGTGTTTGAACACAGTTAATAGTTCACTGTGGGAAACAGGAAAAGGTCTTCCTCTTAAGTTTACACAGATTATTAACAGAATGATAGAAATGGCAGGCAAGAAAGTAGCCACACCGCACAGATCATTCCAGTACTTAAAAGGGCTGGAGCTTTTTAAGGAAAAAAACACAAACAAACAAAACCAAACAAAAAACCAGTAAGAACTCAGGAAAGGGACATTTTAGATTAAGCATCAATACTATTGTGATGTTAGGAAAAAAGCTACTACAGGCATGCTCAGAAGGTACAAGATGTATTAAAGGGTAGAAGTATTGTTGTAACCTATTTACAAAAGAACTGAGGAGCAAGAAATATTTGAAAAGCTTCATACACAGTAAATTACTCATATTTCAATATCCCCTTTAGCTCTTCTTAAAACTTAAAATAATCTGTTTGCAACTATATCACACTAGCAGTTAGTATGAGATACTTGTAATTTATAGAGACAAGAAACCACCCAAATACAGATTACAACTGTACAAATCCTCCTCCCTAGATTCTCAATCCCTGTAACAACCCAGTAATTGTAGTACTTACCTGTGTTAAAATATAGTATCTCTGGGCTTCTTCTATGACCACTAGGCTGGCATTGATATAGTCATTGTCAGTGTTCTGGAGTTTTACACGACTGTGATCATCTACAATTCAAAGAAAATTAAGAATTAATGATGCATCCATCTCAATAAATATTCTCTAACAGGCACGTTTAGGTCTGACAAACAATTGGAACTAAATTTTGCAGTAGTACCCAAACAGCAAACTACAAATATAAGTGAAACTAATTTCTCACATAACTTTGATAACTGTCCCATTCTTCCCTAGGCATTCCATCAGTAATTCCAGGCAGCTATTAACAGAAGCTGCTCAGAAAACTGAAATACCTATTTTTCTTTAAAAAACCCCAATTAAACAAAATAAACCTTCCACACATGACAAAAGGTCCTCAGAGTCATCCCTCCACAGTTTCATTCCCCTCATCAACAGCACCACAACTCACACCAGGCAACACTGTCCTATCACACCAGATGACTCCACTACATGATTTCCTAAAATTCCAAGATTTTTGGTGAACTGCAGTTTCAAAGGTTGAGGTAGAATCATAAAGTTGAGCTCACACAGCTAAAAAAAACCTCAACAAAATCTACTTGCAGTAGTTCAGCCAGACTTTAATCAATACAATTTTCCCTGTAAGTTATTGTCTAATATTATAGAACATAAAAACACTAAAAAGGCACATGCAAAACCAAAAATATTTAACAAATCGTCCACTTAAATGAAGCCTAATCTAATTACATGGTTTCATCTCAAAATTACACAAGCAAGACAGACGATTCCCCTGTTTACGGCAGAGGCAAGCAAAGGACTGTTTAAAATTCCACCATTAATATGAGAAAGTTATCATACTGTCAAAGTAAAACACTGCATAATAAAAAGTCATTGTGGCTGTTCCTAGAACCTTTTAGTATCTGATTTATGAACCTCTAGGAGACATTTAGGTAATCAGACTTGTTCACAGTAAGTAATCCTTCAGCCATTTATTGGTCACTGTATTAAATAAACAGCACTTTCAGTTTAAAATTCGTACAAAACTACAGAAAGGAGATTCAACTGACTGTAAACCTCCTGAAGCTCAACACCCAGCAGACTAAGAAGAGTAAATAAAAAATAGCAAACTAAAATGAATTTAAGAAACTTCAACATATTTCAGGAAGAGATGGAAGAGATTCCATATGGAAACTAACAGCAGAGCGAATTATGACGTAATACCAGTTTTTAAAACCAAATTCACCTAGTCTAACCCACAAAACTCAATCAGGGCCCAGACTGCTGTTAAAATGCCAGCCCACCCAACCTTGCACCAGAAGGCTCACTTCCTTTAGACAAACCCTTTGGGAAACATACAAAGCCATGAGCTTTGACTTTAGCAACTACCAAGTATCAAATTCAGTACAACTACAATAGCTGAACTCACAGCCAGCCTGTACAGCACAAGGCTTATCTCAGAAATCCATAAACACAAACCTCGATAGGCAAAAAGTTGACGGCAATAAAACAACAGTTACTGAATTAGACTCTTGTTCTACAGACTGCCTGTATGATTTAATATGAATACTTTCCATGGGTTTGGAAACCTGAGAAAAGTACATTTACGACATCTTGATCTGCCTTTACATTCTCCCTCATCTATCTGCTATTGGCAACTGCCTAAGACGACTTTGCTCAATTCAAGTAAAGAAGACAACAGTAAAGCAGAACTATTTTGCTGCTGCTGAAGCACTCAAATTTGGGGTTGTTGCCCTACCTCCTTTAGTTCCTAGCTTTTATATGCAGTCACAGATGAACATGCAGAGAACAGAAATATGCTGCAAATTTATTTTTTATCTAAAAGCATGAGAAATATATTGGGTTAGTCTGTTTTCATTAGCATTCCAGTTGTAAGACAACACCATCTTAACTTGCAGGAGTCTTAAAAAATTTATGATACCTCTGTGTGAAAAAAAAATACTATCAAAGCCAAGACACAGCAAAATTAAGACACATGTGCATTTGAAAGTAAAATATATCTCTTTGTATTATTTTGCCAGGATAGGAAAGCATTACTTTTTCCTTTCATGTATCACTTTATCTGAAATGTTTCTACTGGAAAGAAACCAAGACCTCTGTAAATATTACATGTCATTTGCCAACAGGAAAAACTTGAGATCTTGTTATAGTAAATCACACATACCGGTACCAGTGTTCTCGGAAAGGTGACGCAAGCAAGCACTGTTAACAGTTTAATACCCAGCGGCAGCTGCTGTACTGCTGCCAGGAGCAGATAACTGCAGCCACCAAGGAGGTTTCCTACTTTAATCCTTACATTCTCAGCTTGATTTTTTCCCTTCTTATAAATTCTGCTTTGTAAACATGACAAATAAAGTTCTGCAAGATGTTTTTTTTAAAGCCCCCTTAACAACTAATTCTATGCACAGACGGAGCCTCCCTCTCCCTCCCCAACTAAAACAGAGGAGATCCTGCAAGTACTCTGGCATACAGTCCACAGGACAAAGAAAGCCACTAAAATATATTGATTTCCCGTCTTTCAAGGGATGAGGTTCTTAAAGGACACAATGACCTAGAAACCTCATTCAAACCCTGGCTTGCTCTTCTGAATTAAGTGAAGCAAGCCAACTTTTGACAGTGAGTTAGCTGTAACATATTTTCCATATGTATATAATTTCCAGTTACAAAGTACTTAAGATTTATACGAATGATAAACCTATCTTTAAGATAAGATTTATCTTCCGTGTTGCCGTGCCCACAGCAGCTAAATTACAGCACTCATTTTCTGAAGTGCTAATTCCTCTATTTCAACAAACTATGCAGCCTGAAAAGGAAGTGGAAACCTTGAAAACTATTCTCATTCTGGCTCCTTGCACTGAGAAAAAGCACTCCCAGAACGAACCTGTCTGAGATAAGCAAACTCTGATTACCCATTTCCAGCGAAACCCTGTGTCACTTACAATACTTCCCATGCCTCACATAATGCCAAGACTTCACATTGCTCATCAATCTGCTCACTCCCTGCTTAAGAGAAAATGATAGATCCAGTTTAAACCAAGATACAAAACCTTTGGCATTTTACGTGATGCAGATCTTGCAGCTGGTTAATGAAAGGTTTTCATTAAAAAATAACTGTGTTTCTAGAACACTGTATAACTTCAAAATTATCTTTTATCCAAAAGATGTCTCTAGTCCCCCAAATATAGAGCTATTAACAATAGAGAAGGAAGAAATGCTACTTAGTGGATTAAAGAAAGTCATAAATAAAACATGCAGCCACAAGTCATCCCAGTGACCCTGCCTGACCCTTTCCCGCCTACCAACAAATCCCCTCCATTTCACTAATCTAAATCTAGTCTATCTGAGCTGCTAAATTATTCAAATTGCAATACTCTGTCACTAGACTTATAGTCTCAAGTTTCAGATGTAGCCTAAGGCAAAGGAAAGGCAAAATTACTTTTCCTCCCCACCGTGTCACCAGTTGTACGCAATGAACGCCATCCTATCAGTCATGGCCTAGCTCATGACTGAAACGTAATCATACCAAAATATATGTGTCACTACTGCACAGGATCCTCACCCTCATAAGCAGGACTATGGAAAAAAAAAATCTTAAGACACATTTAAGTTTAGATCAGCATGTGATATAAAATTCCCCTCTTCACCAACCCCAAAGAAAGAAGTATCTCCAAAAGCAGCACGTTGAGTTTATTTTACACTGTTTAACGTGGAAAGATGTTTCAGAGAATCATTAGATAATGCCATAAAAATCATCAATGTCAGCTTCTAACTGGACAAGAAATGCAGCAGGCTTATTTTGGGCTGAACATCTCCCTGTTCTCAGCACATACACTCAAAACACAGGACAGAAAGGGAACATTCCTGCACTGATAATTAATCAGCACCACGCGCAAAACCATCCAAATCAGCTCCAACTCTGCTCCCTGTAAAGCACAATACTCTTCATGTTCCTCTCCTGTACTCTATGCCAACTGTAAGCCTATGGCTGAAAGGTGTGACACAAAATCTACTCAAGGCCACAGGCAGAAAACATGAGAAATCTCTACCTTGCAAGATCTTCCAAAAGCAACATGAGCTATCAGAGAAAAATGCTCAGGTGACCCAGGTTTTTGAGCCACACACCATATTACAGAGGAAGGCCGAAGAGAAAACTGCGTTAACACCCATTTACCCTCCAAAAGCAAAAGGCAGAAAGAAAAACCCTGCCAATCTTGCCAAGGGGATTTCCTTCTTGCCTGTAAATCTGGGAACTCAGCTCTAAAGGTGTTTACAGTCAATGTGAGACACCAGACTCCTCTGATAACAACTAGGGATAAGATTTAGAAGGAAAGTTAATTACAGAAATCTTTGGAGTTTCATTTAAATTATTAATAAGGAACAACAACCTCACAAGTTACTTTCCTCTGTTAACAACATTTTCTGAGAAATGGTTTCATCTGTCCGGAAATGACTGGCTGTCAAACCAAACCTATTTCAGATTAACTTCCTGTTTCAATAGTACTATGAAGTCAAAATACTCCTCTCTCTATTCTAGACTAATACCAAATTATTATACTGCTAATTTTTTTCAGCTAGGCAGTAACTCTTGAGGGCTTTTGCCAAACCAAACTTATATATGCTACAGCTCTTTAGCCAACAAAACCGGACACTAACAGAAATACTTAGGAAACTGGAAACACTGTGAAACTCAACCGTAATGGGCAGAGATTATTAGCCTTTCCCAGCAAAAAGAAATCAATTTTTACCTGGAGATGTATATAACAGACACAAGTTTGTTTCAGTGTACTTGTCCCAGGTATCACAGTTGAAATGGGGTACACCAAACCAATGCATTTTTTCCTGTATTTGTAATTGACGTATTTTCCATAAAACAGAACAATCTTTGCATCTCCTCTCACAGACACACCACCTCAGATTTTAAACTGGCTTGGCTGCCATCACAGTTAACAAACCATTTTCTCATTGCTTTTGCAGAAATAAAACTCTTTCTTTAAATTATGTCTTACAGTATGATTAAGTAGCTAGATCTTAAAAGTCCAACAGCTGGTTCTGAAGGCCTTTGACTAGCAGAGAATATTAACATCACACGTTTTTCATCTAAACACTGTTAAAAGGCAGCAAAATTTGCAAAGTGAAGGACCGAGACATCCAGACTGTGTGAGACTGAGTTGTCTCACATTTCTGCAACACCAGGTCCTTGCATACATGCACCACAATTAGATGTGTTCACCACAGTGACCAAATCATGCAGCTTTGATCCCAGCTGCTCTGAAATTTAGGTACTGCTACCTTGAAATCTTATTTATCATATACTCCCTTCCAGGTCTCTCTCTCTTCCTGACTCTCATCATTGTTACTGAAGCAATTATGAGTCATATTTGAAAACACAGAAATAAAATTCAGGAGGAATCAACTAGTTCAAACACAGTGTTGCTCTGTTCTCCTCATACAGCTTTGTTCCTAGTACCCAGTTCTGCAAGCTATCTAGGTGGACCAATTCAAACCGCCTTCCTTTCATAAATGCTAAAAACTGACACATTCCTCATAAACTTCACCATCTTACTTCATTCATTATGTTATAATTTATGCCAGAGTGTAATGGCTCTAGCCCTTTCCTAAGACAAACTACTACTTCAATACTAGATTTTATCTGTCTCTCTGCTTTTGCACTGGGCCCAGGAACTAACACAATCATTTATTTTTTTTTCTACTGGCTAAACATGCGTTTCAGAAGCAGGCTTTGCTTTGCTTATAGACTAAGGCAGAGGCGTTTGATGTTCTTCACTACTGTAAAAGGCATGCCATGATTAAGGAGAATGCTGAGCTCCAAATAACTGCAGGAGATGGACACAAGCCACATCTGCAAGGTATTACTGGAGGCATTATTAGATACTACTTAAATAAAACAATGTATTTTTATTTATTTTAGAAACACTGTTTTTGAAAAGAAAGAAAAAAGCACAAAAACTTTGAAAGTAAATTTTCATTCTTTGTATAAATTAAATCTATGTACGGGACAAACGGTAAATGCATGGATACAGCTTCTGACATGGAAATTGTACAGGATGTTAGACTCAAGACTAGAACCCTGGACATCTCTGTTCACACCTAATTTCCTGCCCTCTCGTCTTACAAACCCCATTGCAACTTAGGTATGAAACAGAAAGTGAATAAAGCATCTCCTTCAGCACCAGTAAGATGCTAATGCTGCGCTATAACAGGACTGCAAAGCTGGGACACCCAAGTGCCTCTGCACAGACACGTGTCCACCAGAGGCCTGTCTCCACTTCCCGAGCCTACAGTGAAAGTCAGTGAGCCTTGCCTCATCTGTGGTATCTTCCTCAGAGCTGGACACTTCTCCAGTGGAATGCCATGCAGACACAGCAAGCAGGCCATGCACTGAGTTCCTACGTTCAGTTTCATCAGCGTGCAGCACCATCAGGGGTTCAGCACCACGCCAGACTGGAGCCATTGGGCGCAAATTCACTGCGCCAGTGGAGCATCCTGGCAGCAGCCTAAGGAGCAGCACACAGCACCACATCTGACTGGTGTGACTCAATCCAAGACGCTTTCCATGTCATTTTGAGAAGTGCTATGCACATGCTCTTACCACAACTTTCAACTGGAAACAAGGAGCTCAGCACTTCTCCAAATCTGACAACAGGTATTCAGATCAGGCTCTCCAACAAAAAGCCCCAATATACCAGCAACCCTCCAAAAACTCTAGATCCAGTAACAAGGCGGCTTTTAGGACCCTTCAGTATTCTGGGAAATTTCATAAAGAACACATAAACATGTCATCTGTCCCAACTTTAATATTCAGCAAAAAAATTCAAGCTGCACTATTTTTTTCCCTGTCTGTAGCTCATGTTATCTTTTTGCAATAATTTTGGCTTACGGTCTCTGAAGTAAAATGCTGATGAAAAGAAGCCCATGACATCTCTGTAGCAGAGAAGCTGGTCTAAAAAAAAGCTCTTTTCATGTGAGATGTAAGATGATTATGTCAAAAAGCCCATTTTATGGCGATTAGCAGAAGCACAAAGCACTCCATACCTTATTTACCACATACACAAAACCAACAAAATCTGAAGCATTTTTTAAAGCAACAGTAGAAATTGAGTGGCATTTATCCACATCACCTTGTATATGTGCAGAATCACTCAGTCCAAAAAGAAAACATTTCTGTCAATCAAGGCTTATTAATTTAACCTCTATAGTCATTTTTTTACAACAGATAAAGCACTATTAAACAAATAATTTCCCTACGAGAAAAATATCTCTAAAACATTACTTTGCAGCTCACAAACATTTACCTATACACTAATACCTATGATTTGCAACCATCTCCCATTCACCATTCAGCACAATGAGTTTAACCTGCAGACTTTTCTCCTGACTGTTACACACATTTGGGTATGTGTTATCAAAACCCCCACATTTATCACGGGATACACGCCTACAGAAATAAACAAAATGCAAAATTTGCAACAATCATGATTTATTACCCCCAGTGTTTAAAGTCAACAGGGTAAGAGAAGGTCTAGTAAGTACTGCAATGATTGCAGAAAAGATACTCACATGGACTAACATCTCTGTATCTGTTTCGATTTCTGTTTTCCGGATATTTTGCAACTCTGTGAGGATAGTCACTGGATTTATGCCGGATTTCCTTAAAAAGACAAAAAAATAATTGATTTATAGACAGCAACCTGATTAATATTAGTGTTCTATAAAGCAACTTCATTAATAGCTAACATTTTTTAAACCAACTTTTACTGCCCCTAGTGTCATTTTCCCTCAGAGGACGTGTCTCATTAATGGCAAAACTGTCACCATTTAGATCTTCCTACATTTGGCTAAAACCACCAAACATAACATAAGCAACTGCTGCATCAGGATCAAAGGGCAAAAAAACCCAAACCCCAGATATTTATTACATTTACAGTTTACCTCAGAGTTGCACATTATCGCCCAAAGCAATAAGGACTCAGATGCGGCAGCAGTATTGTGCTGGCTCCTTTACAGCAACTGGCAGCGTAAAACCCCACAAAGGCAAATGAACTAGTTAATGATTTTATGGCTACTATTAAGAGCCATAGGATTATTCTTGGTGGTTTAATGGCTCATCCCATACAGCTATAGTTAAACATAAACCAATACTAAGAACTCTAGAGTCACAAATATCAATGTGAAATCAAAGCCTGCTTCTCCCCACACATTAATACAAACCTTTCAATAATCAGTGAGACATTCAGAGTCACACACTATTTTAAGGACCCTACTGTTCACATATTCTGAATGTTCTGCTTTATTAATTTCTTGCCTGAGTGCATCTTTTCTACAACCTCACTAAGATATACAGAATTAGCTTATGTAGAAAACTGAAAACAGCCTTTGATGTATTCTACTCTGTCTTTTTATCTCTGTACTGAGGCCGTCTCAGCAGAAATATTGTACAGTACAGAACTAACAATATTTTACTTTGAATTCTCCTTCTCTTTTTAGATTATGTTGCTACATTTGATCATTATGTCACAAAGGGCATTTAAACTTCTTATTACAACTGAGCATTCTTTGGTCTTCTCAATCGTCCCACTCTTTTTGTTTTTAAACTTCCTAAATAGTCTAGTCTATGCCCAGACAATGAACACAGCCAAAATGGGCATCAGTGGAAACAAAGTACAAAAGAAAGCTCCAATTTTTAGCACTGGTTCCATGACCTTTCTTTAAAATGTAGTGCCAACTTGTAAAGAACATAAATCACAATGTGGAACAGCAACTGCCAAGAACCAATACTCCACATGCTCGTATAGAAATCTCTTGATCTATTGGGGTTTTTTTATTTTGAAATAGAAAACTAGAAGTTCTCTAGTTTACGTGGCTGACAAGCTTTGGGAGTTTGCACATGGAACAAATGGATGTGGCAGGCATTCACACACAAGTTCCCATGAAAGGCAAATTTTGTATTACTCCGTAACAGAATACAATGTATTTTGTTTCTTAAAGCACCTGCATTGTCCGTGCACAGAAACAGAACCATACTTTGGTAAAGAAACACTAAAACATCTAGAAACACTACTACAGTGATGGGATGGGAACATAGGCTTTCTAAAAAGAATTAAACTTAAGGAAGTTTAATGACTAGTACTAAAATCACTTTTCCCACATAGTATCCAGCCATCACACAGAATCACAGCATGTCCTGACTTGGAAGGGACCCACAAAGATAATGAAGTCCAATTCCTGACCCAGTACAGAATAACCCGAAAAACCACGATATGTGCCTGAAAGCACTGACTAAACCCATCTTGAACTCTGGCGGGCTTGGTGCTAGATGCTACATATTTGTAATACGGATATATCCAAAACTGTAACATCTGAAATACTACAATAGAGATACTTATTCGAATCACACATAAATCAAATAAATTGCTAATATACTAGAGAAAAAGCATAATTTGAACTCAGTAAAGAAAACTTTGGAGTTTGGTTCTCTTTCCTCATTTGTGAAAGAGTGCTCTAAAATATTTCTGGCTTAAATAACTACTCTGATGATATCAGCTGATACATAATGTCTGTTTTATGGAACTGACTGTTCTTGGAAGTTCTTAATTTCTTGAACAAAAAAAGTTCAAATACTGTATTAAGTGGCACTCGCGCACATTAAGGGGCCCCCCCGCAGCAGACGCCGAGCTGGCCAAGGCAGCGGGAACGGGCGCTGAGGAGGGAGCACGGGTGCCTGAGGAGCCGCACGAATCCGCGGGGGAGGAAGGAGGGGGGAGGCAAGCCTTGGCCAAACCCGTACTATCGGCCACAGCTTCCCACACCGCCCGCAAGCCAGGGGAGTCCCACAGCGGCTGCCCCGGCTCGGACCGGGCCCCGCTCGGTTGAGCCCCGGGGGCAGCGCGGACCAAAAGCCGCCGCGGAGCCCGCGCACGCGCCCCGCCCCGCGCCTGCGCGCCGCCGCCTCCCTCCCGGGGCCGCCCCGTGCGCGCATGCGCAGCGCTTCCCCACGGCTCCGCTGCGCGCACCTGAGGGCGAGAGTCGTGCTGGCCCAGCGACTTCCGCTCTCCCCGCTGCTGAAGCGGCAGCGGTGCCGCACACCGGGCACGGGCTCTGCCGGCCCGCGGGTCTTTCTGCCCCCGCCCTTCCTCCCTCCTTCCCTGCTGCTCTCCGGCTGGAGCCGACCACGCCGCTCAGCTCACCAAATAACGCGCCTGCCAGTCGTTCGTGGCGTCGATCTCCTGGAACTCCTGCTCGATGGCGGCGGACATGATGGCGGCGGCCGCAACGGCCGCCAGAGCGCGCGAGCCTGTCCGCAGGAGGCCGAGCGGCGAGCTCGCAACCGCTCGCGCGCAGCCCCCCGCCTCACGGGAGCGGCGAGCGCGCACATACGCTCCCGACCGGGTGTCCCGCAGCCGCAGCCGGGCGCATGCGCGGCCGTCGTCCCGCCCACCGAGGGCCGTCGAAATCACGCCTCCCCGGGAGGAGGAGGAGGCGGGAAGCACCTGGGGTGACGTCACTGGCCCGGCGGGGGGCGGGGCCGCACTCAGGTGTCGCGGGGGCTCGGCAGGGCCGGGGGCTTCGGTCGCCGAAGGGCCACAGGGAGCTTGTTGTCACAAAAATCACGGACTCAGTCCTGTTGGAAAAGATCTCCGAGATCATCGAGACCAACCTGTGGCAGAACATCACCACGTCAACTGGACCGCGCCACTGAGTGCCACATCCAGTCCTTCTTTAAACACCTCCAGGGACGGTGGCTCCATCGCCTCCCTGGACAGTCCGTCCCAGTATCACCCCTTCTGTGAAGAATTTCTTCCTAATGTCCAACCTGAATCTTGCCTGGCACAGCCTGAGGTTATGTCCTCTCGTCCTGTCGCTGGTTGCCTGAGAGAAGAGACCGACCCCCACCCGGCCACACCCTCCTTTCAGGCAGCTGTAGAGAGCGACAAGGTCACCCCTGAGCCGCCTCTTCTCCAAGCTAAACACCCTCAGCTCCCTCAGCCGCTCCTCACAAGACATGTCCTCCAGACCCTTCAGCAGCTTCATTGCCTTGCTCTGGAGATGCTCCAGAACCTCAATGTCCTTCCTGAACTGAGGGGCCCAGAAGAGAACTCAATATTCCAGGTGCAGCCTCACCAAAGTGCGCGCAGGGGGAGAATCACTGCCCTGGTCCTGCTGGCCACACTATTGCTGATACAAGCCAGGATGCCATTGGCCTTCTTGGCCACATCCATACCCTGCTGNCTATTGCTGATACAAGCCAGGATCCCATTGGCCTTCTTGGCCACATCCATACCCTGCTGGCTCCCGTTCAGCTGCTGTTGACCACTGGTCCTTTTCCACTGGGCCATTTTGCAGCCACTCTGCCCCCAGCCTGGAGTGCTGCCTCGCTGTCCCGCGATGTCACTGAGCGGTCACAGACCCCGAAGGGTGCATGAGCTCTTCCAGCCGCCGGCGAGACC
>VZRR01004003.1:16989-42110 GCA_013398015.1 Oreocharis arfaki | reverse complement strand
AGGGACCCCCGGGAGGGACCCCCACACCGTCGGAGCCGGGGCTTCCACGGCCCCTGAAGGCACAAAGTCGTCCTCGGTGCTTCAAGTCACCGGTCCAGAGCGGAGCCAACGCGAGCGCTGTCGCATCCGACAATGAAACAAACAATTGCAACTTTTGAGATGCGCACACAATGCTCAGGGTGTCATTTTTTGTAAAACTTCACTTACTGGCTTCAGATTTCCACTAAAACTCAAAAAAGCGTCCACTGTTAAATGCAGTGGCTAGGGATGTAAAACACCGAGTTCCAGAGCTGGCAGCCGGGGATTCGGGCACCAAGGCCCTCAGTTTACCCCACTGCACGCTGCCACAGCAGGAACGCTCATGGAATCAGCTCCATGTCACGCAGCTGCTCCCACTGCAGAGGAACACCTTCCCCAGGAGATGGGATGAGGAGGAAGCTGTCAGCTCTCCAAGCTGCTGCTCACAATCACAGTAAATCAAAAATTTGTACGAAGTGCTCAGGGCCAGTTTAAGACAAACCTAATTCTTCTCAAAATGGAGGAAAAAAAAGCAGACACAGCTTTTGCAAAGCATTTGTGCAGGCGGTGCAAAGGGAGAGATCCTCCTCTCTGAGCCGTCCCTGCTGGAGCCTCCCGGGGGGGTGCAGAGGAGCAGGACCCACACCCCGGGGGCTGTCGCCCACGGCTCAGAGAAGGCTGCCGAGGGCACACGACAGGGCACCAGCTCCGAGCCTGGCAGCACAGGCTGCTCTCCATCACCCCCTGGGCTCAGGGGCTGTGCCGGGCCAGGGCCAGTGCCCGGCCGAGCTCTGAGCCAGCACGGCCCAAGGCAGCACAGCACCAGCACCAGCGCTCAGAGCTGAGCTCTGACGGTCTCACCCTTGCAGGGACAGGGTGGGCCCAGTCACGCACTGATGTGGCCTCAGGAGATCAGGCAGGCTCAGCTTCTGGGAGCCCTGGAAGGGCCTCAGCCAGCAGGAGCATCTCCAATTTGCAGGAGGCTCCAAATTCCTTCCCTGAATTTGACCTACATCTGATAGAAGTCACTGTACCCCCTTCCTTGTACGAAAGCAAGATCAGGTTTAGACCATAGATGTAAAATACACCATATCTGTTTGTACTTCCATTTACACCAAGAGACCCTACAGCACAAATCACCAAGTATCACCATCTGGAGAGAAAACTAAGCTGGTTCACCTTCCAACAGCTGGTCTACAGCACATCCCAAACTTGAGGGGCTGTGGCAGGGAGGAGGATGCCACCTCTGAAACTTCAGGTATTGTGTCCCTGAGTGGCAGGGATGTTTGAACAACAGTGGATTACGGTGTTCCACAAATAAATCAATTTTTACAATGATTCCCTGAGGATTCCTTTCATGAAGAGCTGAAGGACCACATGCAGCAGGACTGTTTCTGCTACTTCTGTCACAGCTAAAGGCCTCCCATGGGGCCATGATGAAAAAACACTCAAACACAGGTGTTTTACTTAGGTAGTTTTGATGGAGGAGAAAAAGCACTTGCTACAAAGATCTGAAGATGAGTAGAGCAGGGAGATCAAGGGATGACCCAGGGATAAAAAAACCAGGTGCCTTGAAGGGAGGGCAAGGTGGCTCAGGGCTGGATAAGATGGAGATTTAAGGTAAGCAGGAAGCCCTGGAGGGTCTGTGTATCCCATCAGGCATCTTACTTGTCTTTCCTGCTAACCTTGCTACCTGCTAACAAAAGCACTTCATCACCACAAATGCGTAGTTTTGCATGCTGCCTTCTCTCTATCTTCCCTCTGCTGTGACATCTGCAGTGTTTGTTCTGTTCAGGGGATTAGTGTGGCACAGCACTGTCTGGCTTAGAAACCCAATTCCCTAAGTATCAGAGGCACAAACTGCAGGAAGGAGAGCAGATTTCCCTCAGTTGGAATGAGAGTGCAGACATTCCTTCATGGTTCAGTTGACTGCCATTAATTAACACCTTTTATTAGATAGGCTTTCTCCAAGCCTGTTCCTCTTGTGCCCTGTGAGCAGAATTCCCCCATTTGCTGCAGCTCAGTGGTCACCCAGGAGCAGCTGCAGGGCTTGCAGGGACCGAGCAGGGACGGTGAGAAATAAGGGAGCAGGAGTCCAAAACATAGTGCAAAGGCCATGCAAAGGGGCTGGCCCAACGTGAGGAGTGCCAAGGCTTCCAGCTGAAGCCAAGCGTTCTTCACCACATCAGGGATTCATTCTTGGCAACTCCTCCATCCTTACCCAGCTGTGAGCTCCAAATAGAGCATCTGTCCAGAACCATTCACATCCGACTGTCCCTTTACACACTGCTGCAGCACAGCTCTCCTCACACACCATTCGCCTGCAGGAGTCCCACGAGCCTGGAGGAATATTCAGGAAATCTTTCGTGTTTTCTTGGATGGGCACCATACTGTGATCTTTCCTACTAGTGCAAATCTCCCCTTCATTCTCCTGCACCAGCCATCACCTGCCTGGAGCACCTTGTTCACACAGCATCTTTTGACTTGTTTGCATTTATATATCTGACTCAGACACTGCAAAGAAGATCACAGAATCCCAGACTGGTTTGGGTTGGGAGGCACTTCAAAGCTCATCCAGTTCCACCCTCTGCCATGGGCAGGGACCCCTTCCACCAGACCAGGTTGCTCCAAGCCCCATCCAACCTGGCCTTGGACACTTACAGGGATGGGGCAGCCACAGCTGCTCCGTGCCAGGGCCTCACCACCCTCACAGGGAGGAATTCCTTCCCAATATTCCATCTAACCCTGCCCTCTGGCAGTGTGAAGCCATTCCCTTGTAAATACTCTCTCTTCATCTTTCCTGTAGGCTCCCTTCGGGTACTGGAAGGCTACAATTAGGTCAGCCCAAAGCTTCTCTTCCCCATGCTGAGCAATCCCAATTTTCTCAGCCTTTCCTCATAGGAGAGCTGCTCCATCCCTCTGATCAGCTTCATGGCCTCCTCTGGACTCTCTCCAGCAGCATCACATCCTTCCTGTGCTGGGGACCCCAGAGCTGGATGCAGCTCTGCAGGTGGTGTCTCATGAGAGCAGAGTAAGGAGCAGGTTAATCCTTCTGCCTTCTACGTACCTGCCTTTGGCATCCTAGACCAGCTCTCCTCTTCAGACAAAGGCTGGCTGCCAGTCCCTTGACCCAACACCTTTCCATCCCAGTCTGGGTCTGTTTGGTTTAATTCTGTGTCGCAGCAAGAGCTTCTACTGCAGCCACTTGCTCCAGCACCCACCAAGCGCTGGGGCCATTGGCCTGGCACAACAGGAACACTGAGAAGAGCAGCTTTAGGAAACACCATACCCTGGACTTGTAAGCAGACAGAAGATATCTGCTCTTGAGACACTAGAAAAGCCAAGCAAACAGCTCCCAGAGGCTCTGCAATGAACAATACCCAGGGAAATATGGTAACATTCCACAAGCTCCAGTCCAGAATAACCCAGAACCAAAGCTGGAGGAGATCCTGCCCAGGAGCTGCACTACCATGTCCAGGGACAATCAGTGCCACACATGGAGGTGAAACTCCACTGAAGCCAAAGCCCTCATTTCATCAGCAGAGTTTGGCCTAATTAAAGCTCTACATGTTTAGAGGAGCACAGGGCTGGGAGAGATGTGCTAAGCTTCCCTGCTCTTTAAGAAAATAGGTTGCTGGGAACAAACAGATTTAGTAAGCAGAATCTCTGACAGATCAAACCAAACCAGTTTTCCTGGGCAAACCAGCAGCCTGTACAAACCTGCAACGCAGTCCAAGTGTCATCACCAAGGCTAGAGAAGGAGTTTACATTTTCCAGTTGCTCACAGAGATGGTGATGCATGTCAGTCCTTGAGAAACAAGGCTATTAGTGACAAGGCACTACGATCTTGGGATCCTGGTCAAAATTATGGAGTATTCAGAATACACTAGGCTCTGGACATTAATAGCATAACTCCCAGCTCAGACACCGCACTGGATCTTGCTGATGCCAGGTCAGACCGCCTTGTCTCGCACTGTACCCTGGGTGAAGCAGCAGCATTTGGATGGGGAATTAGGTACTTTGCTGGCAACTTTTGCTACAACAGAACCATTGGTTTCAATCTAGAGATGCCCTGGTACATCTCTGCCTTTCCTCCAGAAGCTGCCCCTCCATGCCCCTGTCCTTCCCCACACTGGCTGAACCCCTGCTCCCTGTGAGCCCTTCTGCACTCCGGGGGAACCAAAGAGCCCCAGCAGCTCTTAACTCCTCAGGCTGGAGATGTCAGTACAGGAAACCCTGCTGAGAGGCCTGCGGAGGGGGCGGGCAGGAAACCCGAGCCTCGGCTGTGGGCTGGAACGGAATGGCCGAGGACGGAAGTCCCCCAGCTGCACACAACTCCAGTGGGGACTGTCAAGCGCCAGGTAAGAACAGCTGGTGAGCATGTGGAGCCAATATGGAAGCTCCTCTGCAGTTGTGCAACTGCCTCCAGCATTACTTTTATTAATAAAATTCTGTAAGTCCTTTACCCTATCATTAGCTGCTATTAAAGCTGAGTAAAGCCTTACTCCAAATCCTTGCCCAGACTACCCTAAGAACAAGGATAAGCAAACCACAGCTGTTGGAAGTGCTGGAAAGGCAGAGCTGAGGTGCTGTTTCACACGCCTCACCTTGCTCTCAGGCAGTCACTGACTCACACTCAAGAAATTTGGGTTGTACTTTCCTGTGCTTCAGCATGCAAGTGACAGCAGTGTGGGACACAACCTGCTTCCAGGCAGGACATGCAGCGGGTGGGATTCTCATGGTGTGGAGGCCAACAAGGGACCTGTCACCAGTGTAGCACTGACAGTCAGTGAGGTGAGGCTTTGAAGTTCATTATCTTAAGGCAGGTGCCTAAAATAGGTCAGAGTAACCTCACCCAACACCCCCCTTCCCCCCCTCCTTGCTGCTCTGCACTGACTCTACAGGGAGCCTGAGGTGACTCGCTCAGCCCCAGGCCTCAATGCTTGAGAAAGTGAAGCCCTGGCAACAACAGAGCAACTTGGGAAACACAATTTGCTCAATGCATAAAACCACAAAGCCTGTATCTTTTTTCTTAGAAAAAACAGTAATTGAGATGTGAAAACGCAGCTTCTCTGCCCCAACCCCCTTGGCTGCAGTGAAACTAAGTACCATCATGACTGGTCGCCCAGGAGGATCTGAACTCAGCTGTGGTTTCTGCACAGGGCAAGCAGAAGCAGCATGAAACACCCCACAACTCAGCAGACTGCACCCTGTGCCAGCCCTGCACAGCCCTCTGTCACTGAGTGCCACTGCACTCTGCCACCTCAGATAAACCTCTGCCCCTCCCACGATGCCGTGACAGCCCCGGGCCTAGGCAAGGAGAGAAGCTGGTTCTGCAGAAAATGTTTAATAGCAAACCTTGTTCCTAGTCAGGCTTCCTGCCTCTGCTACAGCTGAAATCCCCCTTGGTTACCCAGACATGCTCCAGGACTTGCTTTCAGACACACCAGGGGTGGCATTACCAAGGCAGTGAGGAGACTTCATTAGCTTGGGCAATGGCACAGGATTCAGGATCCTTGTGCCCGGGTACCAGCACCTGTATTCCAGAGGGATTTACATGCTCAAACTCTCCCACCAAACTGCTAGCCAGGTTTCAAACAGCAAGTACACACAAAGCCATCTAAGCACCTGTGGATCACTTAAAATACCCTAAAAATTCACAGTCCAAGGCTGAACAAAGAGTTGTCTGTTAAAACCCAAGTTAAAACCTGGGTTTTAAACCACTCATTCACTGATGAAGCGCCAAGGAAAAACCGCTCCTAAAAGGAATTTAAAGGTGCAGAAATAGTTGCAGATCACTTGAGTACAATGGAGAATGAGCAAGAGCTACATGAATTAAGGTAGAGAAGACATTTCAGTCAATGCTGATGACAAAGGTGACAATGTCAGCAAAGCAAAGGGGGCAAGAACCCACATGAATCGTACCCAGGAAGACTGATACTGAATCTGGGAGGTGGCACACAGGTTAAAACCAGCTGGAGAGCCAGCAGGCATTCAAAGGGGAAAGGGTGGCATTACACAACCCAGCCATGGAAAGAATTTAGGAGCTCTACAGTCAAAAAAATCAGGCCTCCAAATGCAGAGTTCTGAGGGAGTTTCACAAAGGAAACTTGGCTTACTGTCTTCATACCTGGAACCACACACATCTGAGGAAGACGTTGTAAAAAATTCAAAGTCTCCAACATCATCTTTCGCAAGGAAGTACAGGATTAAACAAGAAGAGCCTTTAGTGACCACAAGTACAACAGTAAGGATTGCTCTCGATCTGCCAGCACCCACAATTAGCAGAAAACAGGGTGTATGAGCACACAGGTGTTTCAGAGAAGTGCCTGCACTAATCATGTATGAGTGCTTAATACATCAGTCCAAAGTAAACAGAGTCTAAACCAATATGGGGTCAAACTGCCCCCCTCAGCCTCAGCAGGCAGATCCAACACATGCAGACACTTACCAGACATTAAGTACTTGCAGGCAGTGACAGTAACGAAGCCAGTGCACATATGCTCTAATAGACAAAGCTGGAAGCAAAACACTCTGTTAGGATCTGCAACAGCAGTGAACAAGCAAAGAAACAGGCACAGAATTTGAAAACACGGAGAGGAAGATAAACACTAAACACAGCAATAAGTAAAACAAGAAACAGGAGTACTCTGCATAGAAGTGCCAGTAACTTTTGCTGGAATGATGAGGGAAGTTAGGGAATAGGAACCCCAATCTCTGGGTGCCATATGTTCACTGCAAGGCATTAACACCAGATTCAAAAGCATTTGTGGACAATGGCAGAAACTGTTCTGTAACATACTGAGACGTGACTGGGACACTTCCATGCATGCATGGGCCCTGCCTTCCACATAAACACGCCACAGAAGTTGTGAAGAAAAAAGGCAGAAACCATTCTGTTCCAGTCAGCAGGGAACAGTGGAGTCTGTAGCTGAGACTGCCACAGCATCTGTACTTGAGCCCTGGTACCCCACAGCTCCCTGCTCCAGCACCCAGCTGGTCCTACACTGAGTTCAGGGCAGCAAAAGAAAACTGGGCCCTTCTTTGCAAGAAGGTTTTTGGTTTTTTTTTTCAATTTAACACAAAGCTCAGTGCCAAAGGCTATGTAAGAGTGAAAACATGATTGCATGAGTGAGACAACAGCGACAGTGACAGCCAGCAGGTAAGATATAAAATATACATACACATATGTGTATATACATATACACATAAAATATATCCAGATACGAAAAAAGTAACTCAGCACAGGGCACTGCTGTGGCAACTTGTGCAGAATTGCACAGAATCAACTCCAGAATTGCTGGATGACAGCACCAGGCTCAGCGTGGGACATCATAATCTCTAGAGAACACTGCACACCAGCAGCAGCCACCCAAGGCAGGTTCCACAACAGGGTTTGGAAATAACTGAAAAGCCACAAAGATCCCCACTCTCAGCAGAACAACTGAAGTGCAGCTTTTGCAAGTGGTGGTGAGGTAAGAGCATGAAATGCATCTGACAGTTGCAGCCATAGAGCTCTAACAAAGGGAAAAGTTAGATGAAACTAACTAGGGAAGATGCTGAAGGTCTTTGAAGCCTTCTTGAAGAACATTGCTTGGAATTCCTCCCTAATTTGAAGCACTGCAACAAGTCTCTCACAGCAGCTACCTCTGAAACAGGAACTCTGACAGCCAATAACCTCAGGGGTTCTTGTCTTGGAGACACCAAGCCACTGAAAGGACAGGTGAAAACTGCAGGATAAGAATGACAGAAACATTGAAAGTGGAAAATCAGAGTACAACCATTCCCTCAGCACTACCATGGTCACCACTAAACCTTGTTCCCAAGTGCCACATCCGCGTGTTTTTTGAACACTTCCAGGAATGGTAACTCCACCACTGCCCTGGGCAGCTGTGCCAGGGCCTGACCACCCTTTGGGGAAGAAATTGTCCCTAATATTTAATCTAAATCTCACCAGTATAACTCGAGGTCATTTCCCCTTGTCCTGTCCCTGTCCCCTGGGAGCAGAGCCCGATCACCCCCCCCGGCTGCCCCCTCCTGTCAGGGAGTTGTGGAGAGCCACAAGGTCCCCCCTGAGCCTCCTTTTCTCCAGGCCGAGCCCCCCCAGCTCTCTCAGCTGCTTCATTAAGTTTGAGCCATTTTAGACAGAAGAATTTGTCCCAATTTAAGCCTTCTGAAGTCAAACACAAATTCTGGAGTTGACAACAACAGGCACTTACAATTAAGTCAGTTTTCTAAGTTTTTAAACTTTAGAATGGACAGAAAAAGCCCACTTCTCCCCTTTACCTTCTTTCTCCTAATCCCCTTGATACTGCAAAAGGATCCCAGCACACCTAGCTCAGGCTACAGGTAAATCCAACAAATTCAGTACTTGGAAAAGTCAATCTCACCCACCAAACTAAAGGCACAGAGAGCTCCGGACTGCCCAAGTACCGCCCTCCCTGATGGAGTCGATGAAGTGCCCCAGCAGCAGAGCTGACTGGTGTGTAAGGAGCAGAGATAAGTCTGCAGATAGAGCCCAGCAATAGCATCTCACCATTTCAATCCTGAACTATTTAGAGATAAAAGAACTGCAGCTCATGAGGAAGCCACAAACAGACCCTCAGCACAGCGTGATGGCAGCTCAGCGTCACCCATCACCTCCCGAGGGGAGCAGAGCTGAAGGGGGAGAAATCCCTAATGCAACATACTTGGGGCAGCCTTTCTGGAGCCCTGATCAGATCCACATGGACACAAACCTGCAAAGTCATCTGGAACATTTTTTTCAACTTTTCCCTTAACATCTGATCTCTAGTCCCAATCTCATAAAGTGAATTTCAATATTCCTGCCAGTGATCAGAGATTTGCTTCCCACTTTTTCAAACCCCCAAAGAAAGGCATAAAACCCTTGTTCTTCCCTCAGCTTTGCAGCTGACATATCAAAATCACAGCTGCACATATTGAGCCAAAATTGAGAGGCCACTTATACACTTACTCGTGTCACACAGAATAGTGTGGAATAGTTCTTACAAGATGAGCACATCCAGTGGGCTGCAATACTTCATTTTAAAGGGACTCAGATCCACTTCCTTTCTTTCTCATAAAGAGTAATTCACTTAAGACTTCCCAAGTCTCTCCAAACTTCTAATTAACTGTTCAGCATTAGAAAAAAGTAATTCCTAAATGTTTCTGTAATATTTTCTGGATCCTCAAACTTCATATTTATGGCTATTGTTTTACTTTTGTGACCAAGTACTCCAACCTGTTGACACAGACCAGGAGAACCAAAATAATGCTGAAGAAAATGTGGGAAACATGCTCCTGGAAAGATGGCTGGAAGGTTGAGAAAACAGGGTAGTATCCCAAGATCTAAGAATATCTTTAAACAACTTAACATGTTTCGTATCACATGAAGCTGGCCATGCAAAAAAGGGTCTGCAGAAAGCCAAGGAACAGGGCCATGGCAGCAGAAAGATGGAGACGAGAATTTAACCAACTCAATTCACTGAAAAGCTCCACAGACAGCACCACTCCTCATGTGACTCTTACTCCCTTTTTTTTAAATTTAGTATCCTGGTATTTCTCAGCATCTTGTCAGCCAACACCTACAAAACCTTCAGAGCAATGTAATTTTTCCCACTTCATCATGCTCTCATTCCTCTCCCCATTAACAGCCAGTTGAGACTCCACATCTTTAATCTACTTGCCCGACTTTTAGGACAAATCTGTAGATCAAAGTCTCTGCACAGCCTGGAAGTTACACTGTTAGTCCTCCTTCTAGTTCAAACCCAGACAGAGCAAAGGGATTAATCATTATCACCTCCCCAGAACACACAGAAACCCCTACAGCCCTTCCAGGGAGTCCTGCAATATGATGGAAAATTGTTCTTCAGCTCTTTACTGCTGAATTTACTCATAAGCCCAGTCCTTGTTTTCAGAGTTCAAAAGAAAATTTTATTTTATTTGAAGTAATTCCTTATAAACATGACAAAACAGGCAAGATCAGGAGTCACCTAATTCAGTATCTTTTTCCTGACAGAAGACCCTGTGTTTTCCCAGCCATAGTAGCTCACAGCTCCTATACAGGATATGGCATCTCCACATTTAGTACCAAACTGATTTTTCTTCCTAAACTTTTAGGAGTTATAAAAGGAATGTGACTTCAGAGGTACTACTGTGAGGGAGGTGAGGCCCTGGCACAGGGTGCCCAGAGAAGCTGTGGCTGCCTCACCCCTGAAGTGTTCAAGGCCAGGTTGGACAGGGCTTGGAGCAACCTGGGATGGTGGAAAGTGTCCCTGCCCACGGCAGGGGGTGAAGTGAAATGAACTTTAAGGCCCCTTCCAACCCAAGCCATTCTGTGATTGACAAAAACCTGCAAAATAACTGGAATCCGCAGTTGCTACAAAACTTCAGCAAGGCCAGTGAAAAACCCACCCCATTGCAGTGAAACAGCTCTGCACTATAAATAGTGACCACTGCAGCTTTGTTTCTGTGCAGCATCTCCTACACACAGGAAACCACGGCCTGGTGCAAAGGCAGACAGGTTTATCTGGTAGAACAGAGGCCCTGAAGCCCAGAGGCAATGGGCGCAGGGCAGCGCATCAACAGCACCGTGCTGCGGCTCTCAGGCTCTCTGCTGTTACAGTGTTCGCAGGGATTAGACTGCAGAGCAGAGAGTCGGTACAGAACTATGCCAGCCTGGCTTGTCTTGGGGAATTTGCCAGAGTGGGAGCAGGATGCCAACAGGAATGCCAGCAGGCCTAGTGAGGCTGAAGGCCTGGGACGAAACAACCAAAAATTGTGCTAACATGTGCCTGTGAGTGAGCATGAAGTAATGGAATGGGTGAATGGGTGAACGTTACCTATTTGACAGAACTTTAGGTATCTGAGGCACAAAAGTTCTTTCTGATATTACTTGAGATCACTTCATCTGTAGGAAGGAGGTAGAAGCATGTGTAGCTGTGGGCTTATGTTACCTCTGCTGCCCCAAATAAGATTTTTATCATACAATTGCACTGTGGCATGCTTACTATAGAAATTAGAAATGTACATAATTAAATATATAATATAGATATTAGCACATTAAAGGGGATTCAGATTGCTTTTTCAGAGGGCAGAGTGGGTGGAAATCAGATTCTGCTGCACTGCATTCTCCTGGAACAGCACCAGAACCATCCTAGAACAGATCTTACAGATAACACCAGAATTTACAACAAAGTTCACAGTGACCGCCATGGCTCCAACTCATTTCCTCCTCCTCCTCCACCTTATGACTCACACAAGTTACTCTGTCAGGTGAGAGCTATTAATTGCCAATCTCGACACTGGAGAAAGCTGTGTCACTACACAGGTAAAGATATATTTAGTTACCACTAGATAATGCCTACACTTCTGCCAGTGCAAACAGGCACATGACTGTGCAAAGCACAAGTATGGACATTTCTTATCAAAGAAAGCAACATTTAAAGTATAGAATTAGAGAAAGGCATTCAGAGTGCAAAGCAAGCAATTTCCTTAAAGTGACAGCTAACATCAACCTCTGCAAGTTTCAGAGGTTCACACTCTTACACTCAAATTTTAATTCAGTGCAAGATCTCTACGTTTCAGAAAATGGATGAACCACACATTTGTTAATTCAACCATAGAGTCAGTAATTAGAACATGTTTAAGGATTTCTGCAGCTCACTGAAGCAAGAGCAGTTTCAGCAGGATTTTCCTGCTGTAATTATCTTGGCTTCGTATCTGAGAAAAACCCTATCTTATCTTAGCTCAGCATGCACATGCCTACACTGAGAGCAGCTGCCCACTAGCTAAAGCAACAGGGTTTCTTAACACTAATATAATGAAGTTTCAAGCATGATGTAGGCTGAAAACGTGTAATGTGTTTTCAGCATCAGCCCCATGGCTACCAGGTGACAGAGTATCTCTTGTGAAACCTTCCACCAGTCATGTTGCAGATTACATCTTCTCTAAGTAGCATTACATGTTACTTTTAAAAATTAAAAGCATAATGCTTCTCATCTAATGCCTACACAGAATGAAATTCCCGGTTTTTCAGAGCTCAGCATTCCATACACACAAGGCTTTTACATGGCTGCTGAGTGCTGTGCCCTGCACAGCCTCATCACTGTACACGCCTGGATAAAACAGACACACCATGAACCAATTCCCACCACAGAGGAAGTGGCCTAAATACGGGTAATCCACCAATGCAGTAAAAACCAGACACTATTTGCAGGAGACAGAGTAGGCCAGGCTTCAATGAAACCAAATTCCTCACAGAAGAGCCAAATCACTGCTAAAAGATCCCACTGAAGGCCAGTTCAGAAACCCACAACCCAAACACAATTAACTTCCAAAGGAAATCATGGTGCTGCATTTGTGGCACAGAGCACTCTCCATGATCTGCTGGCAATACAGGATCTTTGGGGTGAAAACCTGACACCTGCATGGCACCAAACAGCCCTTTGCACATTCCTCTCTGGGCACTGCCATCCCATTAAAACCTGAATGCTTGCCAACATGGAGTCGTTCTGACTGGAATGAATGTGTCTGTCCCTGGGCCCTACCAAACACATTTGCTTAATCAACCAGTAAGCAGGAAAATATGTTAATCAAGAGGACTTCAAATTCTTGACAGTTATGTCTACCCTGGAACATAAAACCACAAGGAAAAACAAATTAAAAACTCACTGAAACACTTGCCACACTTAGCTGTGCTGAATGGCAGGAGGTGTGATTGCCACACATCCTACACACCAGCACGGCTGACTGAGGCTGACTGAGACAACCATCGAGGTGATAAAGCACTAAGACTGTTCTCCCCATCTTTGTAAAATTGGTAACTTCCAGCCCCAAGAACTTCACATCAGAGTGACTCAACACAATAGCTGAAAAAACACAGTGTGATCCAGGACAAGAGGAGCCAAAGCAATTCCTGGTCAGCTCTCACAGACCAGATTGTTCTGGGACCTTCCATCAACAGCAGCAGCTTGTTACTCTAAATTACAGATGATACCCCCACCTAGAAAAAGTCCAGCCAACTTGGACCAGGAAAAGGGCTCCACTTTGTGAGGGGATGTCAGATACTGCAGCATTACCTGAGCACTGAAACTTCCACACAGAAGGGAGTTCAGGAATCTTGCATACTCCAGCTGAGACTCCTGCCAAGCAGATGTGCACATCTGCAACTAGCAGGTTTCAAGGCTTGGCCTGAATCACACTCTGCTATTAAATCAGAAGGAATATGAGTAAGTTTGAAATCAGATGGGGAGAATTCTCCAGCCCAAATCTCATCTCAGAGTCAGACTTTGGTATCCTGTAATCACATTCAGTATTCAATCATCATAAGATTTAACTATTCCACCTTTGGCATTGCTGTGGGGGAGATTCCTCAGTCATCCAGCTCTACAACAGTGAAGTTATTCGGTTTGTGGTTCACTGCATGCCCAGGCCCCCACTCAGTCCATGCAGAAGGTTTCAGACAGAGGCTGTTCACATCTGAAGACAAACCTGATTAGCCAAATCCTCTCCTGCTCCATCAGCTTACATAGGATAGCAGTGTTCATATCTGAACCCATGGAATAACTACTTCTGCAAAAGACTGAGTTTTAGGGAAAAACCAAGGTGTTTAACCATGGCCAGTTAACTTGGAGATTTTTCTCCAGACAGCATCAGGCAAAGCCTGACTCTAGAGAGCTGCAGACAGGGACTCCTGTTCCTTCTGTGGGAGGGCACAACACAAGGCAAACAACTGCTGAGGTTCTTGCTACAGTGGCAGGTTCATCATGCTATGGGCATCTCCTCCCCATCCAGGTTACTGCATCTCTAAGTTACTGGCCCTCGCTAAGTCTAAGAAGAGGAGAAAACTGACCCAAACAGCCTTCAGTTTTGAAGGTCTTGCATCTTTTATGGGTAACACAGCTAGTTCCTTTTGCCTCTTGTGACACCAGCTTTAGAGTCTTAAAAAAATATATAATAGTTAACACGTTCCACAAAAAGCTCCAGCTCAATCTAGTCTCATGTTCTGGGCACTAATAGCTCTTCAGATAGCAATGCTTTAAGGACAAGAACTGACTGAACTATAGCACGGTTATTTTATTCAGCTACCTTCTTCAGAAAGGAATTCCACCTCTGGGACTGCTGACTGCATACAGTTAACGAGTGTACATAGTGTTTGGACACTACCAAAGTTCTTGATTAAAGAAGTTTATTCCAATCAGTTGACATGATTTACATTGCTACTAAAGAGGCAATAAAATGGCAAAGACTTGCAATTCACTGTTGGATTTAATATTCTTCACCTTCGTCTTCTCCATCCATCGAGTCTGTGCCCACTTCTTCATAATCTTTCTCAAGTGCAGCCAAATCTTCCCGAGCCTCTGAGAACTCTCCCTCCTCCATCCCTTCTCCAACATACCAGTGAACAAAGGCACGTTTGGCATACATCAGGTCAAACTTGTGGTCCAGGCGAGCCCAGGCCTCGGCAATGGCTGTGGTATTGCTCAGCATGCAGACTGCCCGCTGGACTTTGGCCAGGTCGCCCCCAGGAACCACTGTGGGGGGCTGGTAATTGATGCCAACCTACAGGAGATGCAGAAGAGACCATGAGTTTCTTTGTGACAATTGTGTGACAATGATAATAATCAAAGTCAGACAACAGGAGCTGATTAAAACGTTTCACTCACAAAACAGCTCTGCATGAGAACCTAAATCTCCACATCTCAGAACACAAACCAGGTACCTACAGAACAGCTCAATGAGCAAACACACTCCATAAGCCCAGGACAGTGAATGAGAAGCCTAATAAATCACACTGGAACCGAGACTTGCCTTAAATCCAGTAGGACACCAGTCCACAAACTGGATGGTGCGCTTGGTCTTGATGGCGGCGATGGCGGCGTTGACGTCCTTGGGCACCACGTCCCCGCGGTACAGCATGCAGCACGCCATGTACTTGCCGTGCCGAGGGTCGCACTTCACCATCTGGTTGGAGGGCTCGAAGCAGGCGTTGGTGATCTCGGACACGGAGAGCTGCTCGTGGTAGGCCTTCTCTGCCGAAATAATCGGCGAGTACGTCACCAGCGGGAAGTGGATACGAGGGTAAGGCACCAGGTTAGTCTGGAACTCAGTCAGATCCACGTTTAAGGCACCATCGAACCTGAGGGAAGCAGTAATGGAAGATACTATCTGACCAATGAGGCGATTGAGGTTGGTGTAGGTCGGGCGTTCAATGTCCAGGTTCCTACGGCAAATGTCATAAATGGCCTCATTATCAACCATGAAGGCACAGTCAGAGTGCTCCAGCGTGGTGTGGGTGGTCAGGATGGAGTTGTAGGGCTCCACAACAGCTGTCGAGACCTGAGGCGCAGGGTAGATGGCAAATTCCAGCTTGGATTTTTTCCCATAGTCAACCGAGAGGCGCTCCATCAGCAGAGAGGTGAAACCGGATCCAGTGCCTCCTCCAAAGCTGTGGAAAATCAGGAAGCCCTGCAAGCCAGTGCACTGATCTGACTGAAAGAGAAAATACAGGTGTTCAAAACATTGTATACATTAAGAATCCCCAATCAAGCTCAAGAAAGACAGCTCTGAATTCTGACACATACCAACTGTTTAAGCTTCAGAAATATGGAATTTATGCACCAAGAGTCAAGGAGGTGCCCCCATGAAAAACAGTATTCTTGGCTGGTTTAAGCCACCTACATATTGGATGGTGACCACTTCAAATTGCTAGCTTAAAGCTCCCTATACCCCCAATTCTCAGCCAAGGCCATTAACAATGAGCAAGAAAAGCAGGAATATTCCAAGAACTATGCACTATCTATCCCTTACATTTACTTGGCGTTCTCTGTCTGCACAAAAACGGAGCAATCTCCCATCCCAGAGCTACTGCTCTAATCCTGTACGAGTGCCAAGTGCGTATCTCCGCTCAGGGAAGTGAGCTGTCACAGGCTATTACAGTGCCAGTCCTGTTCACTCTTCTCAGAAGACAAAACTAGACAGCCTTGTCCTCACAAAGAGGTGCCACACGATGCTCAGCTCAGTTCCCAGGATTAACAGGGACTTCCAACAGCTTGTACAAAGAAATTATGACTGTTTTTCAGGTCAAAGTACAGCCTGCTGCAAACTTATCTTTGCTTTAATTAGAGACTGTGGCAATCAAGTGTTAAGAATAATTCCAGTTGTGATCTGCAAAAGGTGAACTTTTCACTACGACTCACTTAGCATTTCATATCAAAGCACCAGAGGTATACCCTGGGTTTTGTGCAATGAGAACTCCTACCTTTGTGACACAGATTGGGCAATGAACATGCTTAGCAGCCCTGAACAGGGAACCTGAACCTCCTAAGCTGCCACCTTCATAAGTCTGCCACATGATCGAAGTACTGGGGAGGCTGAAACATCCCAGCTTACTGAGATTTATTCCTTTTCTACTGTTACCATAAAATTAATCCAGAAATCATAATAGCAGGAAATGCAAACAGTAGTCTAAACCAGAGAAGCAAGCACTCCTATTTAAACTTCCTTGAAAGAGCCACAGCCAGAGACCAATCCTTCTCCAGCAGGAACTATGCAAATCATAATTCTTGGTTCTGGCTTTCTGAACGTGAAATTATATATGAAGTTTTAGTTGCCTCATCAGCATTTTAGGCCACTTGAAAGCCATATCTGACTGGAATAATCCAGCCATTCTCAGCTGGCTAAGAATAAAACCAGATGCAGACTAAGTCCATAGAGTCTCCTACCACAAAGAAATTAAAGCACAGTTTATAGGGCTATGCATTTGATAACCTAATTTCCAAATCCTGTAAAACAGATGTTTCAGAGCCTTCAGTGAAGAGAAGTCTTACCAGCTTCCTGATACGCTCTAGAACGAGATCAATTATCTCTTTCCCAACTGTGTAGTGACCTCGAGCATAGTTATTTGCAGCATCTTCTTTACCAGATATCAGTTGCTCAGGATGAAAGAGCTGCCGATACGTCCCATTCCTAACTTCGTCTGGGGAGAGAATATATATATATTGTTATATAATATATAAATATCTGTAATTAAATTTTCTATATAGACCAGCTTTTTCAAACTTTGGAGGGTGTCCAGAATAATGTACTTAAAACCCCTTATAGATAAAAAGCAACTACCTATCAGTAGGTGACAATACTTCCTACAGCCTAAATGCTGAATAACTAAGAAAAATTAGGTTACTGCTTAAGAAATTGTTCTATTTTACACCAAAGTTTAGGATTTTGACCTGTCAGAGCAATTTAAAACTGGACTACAGCAGCAGAACCATTCTTCCAGTTCAAGACAACTTAAGGCCCATTTTGCAGCTCAGCAGCTGAAATCCTGCTTTTCCCCTTCGCTTCCCAATCCCTCCAGGATGCTGCCTTATTGCTTCTGCAAGCAGGCAGAGCCTACACTGCTTGCATGTCCCTTTCTCTTCACTGTACCTCCTGCCAAAGGTAGAGAAGGGTTCAAAAGGAACAGGAGATGCTCTTGGGAGAGTTCTGCAATTATCTAAACCCTGAGCTGTAAGCTGCAGCACACACAGCGGTGCTAAAGCAACTGTGCAGCTGCACACACAGCATCCCCCAGCAGTCACACATTTGGAGACTGATTTAGAGCCACTAGTTCTCAGAAATATGCACTTACACCCAGCAAGCTAAAGCTCTGTCCTACCAGAAAGGCACAAAGACACTCAGAAGAGCTTTGTCTGTGGTTTAGCTCAAGCCACTCAGTTGTGTGCTATTGCAGTATTGCATCCTTTAATTTAAATCAGGTGGACAGCAGAGAGCTTTATTAACTACAGCTGAAGTTGCCTGTTTGAATGTATTCATTAATCTGAAATAGAACAAGCAAGACAAAGATAAGTAAAGTTTAAGATGTAAAAATATAGTTACTATTTAAACCAGTTTAGGCTGAGCAGCTCTGAGCAGCTCCCACTGCAGTCTGCAATCCAACATTCTAAAGTATTTCTAAGACTGCACCAAAAGAAAAACAAATTGGAAAAGTTTACCATCTCAAATACCCATGTGTCTAAGACTTCCTGCAATACCACTCCCCATTACAAGGGACAAATATGGGTAATAAGAGAAAAATACAGAATCAAAATAAAATGGTTCTTTATCCCATGCAGACAGGGGTAGCATGAGCCAGGAGGGCCCTCAGGAAGTAAGAAAACTTGTAGAGTTCAGAGGATCAGTCACTGGACTATGAAAGTGTGCCTGGAACAAAGGATTTAGTTGAGGGGACAGCTAAACCGAGCTGGCCCCAGACATACTGTCCTTTCAAGTCTAGCTGGGGTAGACTGTTAACGACACTTGTGTTGAATTTCCAGATGCCACCGCCCTGTTTTGTGGTGGAAAGTTTGATGGTATTTTACCACCACATTCACAGAGGTGGTGCATACCTGCTTTCTGCAAGACCAGCACTGATCTGGAAGGACAGAAATCCCTGGTGCACACATGTGGCAGCTGCAGAGCTGCTGCATGCACAAAGATGGGTTTTTCATAAATTCAGTGCATAGGGACTTGCTGCATGAATGGGGGGACTCATGCTAGCCCTGCCCAGGAAACTGGAGCAGTAATTTTCACATTAGCCAGGTAGGAATAACAAAGGACAGCTATCTCCCAGAAAGGCACATGATGTAACCTTTAATAAAAAGCCCTAATTTAGAGTACTACCAATCTTGCCCATCTCCCCACATTACACCTGCATCAGTAAAAAGCACTGAACACTCACTACTTTTCATCATTTGTTCCGAGACTCACCATCTCCTCTGCTCTGTTTTGCCACCTGTTCTCCCTCATCTCACTTCTCAGCTGTTCCTGGTTGCTCAGAGCCACCACCTGGCCAGCAGTAGAGGAGGCAACAGCCACAGGGCTCAAAAAAGCACAAAGCCAGACCTGCAACAGCTCCTGGGAATATTAGTGTATGGCCAAGGGTGCCTGGGCTCATTTCAAAGCCATAGCCCAGCACTGTCACCCTTGAGCAGCCCCACAGCCTTCTGCTCCCCTGAGAGGTTCATTCTACTGTGTCAGCCACAAAAAGGGGTCTGGTGTGTTACACTGAACAGAAGTTACAGGGGAGCCATGGTTTGGGTACAGAGGAGTAGCCTGAGCACATTTACAAATTTCCCCAACTCTGTATTGCAGAGAGACATAACACAGCAACTGCACGAACATAGGTAACACAAACCTCTGCTATAAGAGTGCAAAATCACTACTTGAGGCAAGACAGCCAAAAATCAGCTCCAGAAAAATTACTTCTGGCACACACTGGTGAGAGGATAACCAGGATTTCTGACACAAGGGATGAGGGTCTTGTGAAACATTTAGGGTTTTTTTTAGGGGGAGTTCATGTTGAGCTGACAATGCATCTAGTGCCCCAGGATGGAGGACTGGTCAGTGGCTGATGCATGGGATCTGACACACCAAGAGCCAGTGCTGCCAGAGAGCTTGGAACAGAACTCATTTTCAGGAGTGGATCGTTTCTCAAAGAGAAGGCAAAAGGAAGTTGAAGTGCATGTTCACAAGTCCCTGAATCTAGGCCAGCTATGGGGACTCATTTCTGCGAGCACTGTTCAGCTTACACAGATTGCTTTGGGAAACCACAGGAACCATTCCTGTGTACAATAAGGAATCTTCCTAATGATACACACTGTGTCTCTTAAAGAGGTTCTACTGACTGCAGCACACATTATGCCATACTGTTCCAAGGGCTATAACTGCTCCTTGCATAGCAAAAGCATGAAGCATGTTCATGAGACCCATTTAACTCCACAGCCTGGCAGAAGGTAATACTGAAATTCTCGAAAGCTCCATAGTGCACATTTGCCTGTCTCAATGAACATCGCCGAGTATTTTTCATCACTAGGAAGGTGTAAGCAAGCTTATGCAGTAAAAATTTAAGGCCCCAAAGCATTTTTCAGGACTAGAGGAATGGATCCCTTGGCCAAAAACCGTGCCAATGTTCTACAGTGCTTTGCACTATTACCTATGACCGCAGGTTCAAGGTCCACAAACACAGCCCTCGGGACGTGCTTCCCTGCGCCGGTCTCGCTGAAGAAGGTGTTGAAGGAGTCGTCCCCGCCGCCGATGGTCTTGTCGCTGGGCATCTGCCCGTCGGGCTGGATGCCGTGCTCCAGGCAGTACAGCTCCCAGCAGGCATTGCCGATCTGCACGCCCGCCTGCCCCACGTGGACAGAGATGCACTCGCGCTGCGGGACAGAAACGCATCACTCAGCACAAACAGCGCTGCCCTTGTTTAGCAAACGCTCAGCACACCCAGCGGAACCACCAGCCCGCAAAGCCATTAAAACATCGGCCTTATTGTCTTGGTGTTGGGGCATTTGGCACAAAACACAACAGAATACAAAAGCCCCTTTGAGACATCATCAGCTCCACCCAGAAAAACCCTTTTGGACATTATCATTTCTACAAGCTCATTCCTCTTCATTGTTCTTCAATCAGACAGGAAGAGTCTATCAACTCTTTCAAATTCTTCAGCCAATTCCTCTCTTCATACCAAACATTAAATATTTAGAAAAGCTGATGATCACACTTGTCACTAGCCTAAGTGTCCAGAATAGCATCACCCAGACCCCAGCTCCAGGAGCACAGCCACCAGAGGCAGCAAAATCCTCCCAAGATCCTGGAGCACTTCACTTAATGTACACAAAACCAAAAAAATATTCTCCTTATCCCTTGGGGAAACTTTGCCATTTTGTAGGAAAGGCTTTGCCTAACAAACCCCTTCATATCTCTCCATAAATACAGACCTACCAGGCTTCAAATCACACTGCTGCACACAAAGTACTGAACACCATACAAAACTACCCCATGAAAGCTATGTAGAAAACAGTTCATGGCAGCAAAATTCTCTCTTCCTCTCTACCCATTTATGGATTCCCAAGTTCCCTTGATGTCCAGAGCATAAACCCAGTTTCTTTAATATTCCAGCACAGGACTTTGAATGGCAAAATGCCAAACCATAACAGAAACATCTCCAAACTCCCAGTGCATCTGTGGCATTTTATAGTCCACATCTAGCTTTGACTGTTAGTAAAGCACATTCTAGAAGAGCCTACATACAATGCAGTTTAATGTGACCATTACCCAAAACTATGTTCAGACCCTGTGACTGGATGGGACCCTAATTTGGTCCCCTGGAATTCCAGGATAAGCAGGAGTACTTTCAGGCACAAGTACAGGCCAGGCAGAAAATGGACAGAGAGCAGCCCTGAGAAGGACATGGGGGTGCTGGTGAATGAGAAGTTCAGTGTGCCCCGGCCACGTACTCTGGCAGCCCAGAACCTCCCGTGTGCTGTGCTGAGCCCCCAGCGTGGGCAGCAGGGCAGGGGGGGATTCGGCCCCTGTGCCCTGCTCAGCTGAGACCCCACCTGCAGAGCTGCCTCCAGCCCTGGGGTCCCAGCACGGGAAGGACGTGGAGCTGCTGGAGCCAGTCCAGAGGAGGCCATGGAGATGCTCTGAGGCCTGGAGCCCCTCTGCTCTGGGGCCAGGCTGGAAGAGCTGGGGGTGTCCAGCCTGGAGAAAAGAAGGATCCAAGGAGAATTTAGAGCCCCTTCCAGTGCCTAAAGGCGCTCCAAGAGAGCTGGAGAGGGACTTCGGACAAATGGAAGTGGCCTTAAAACGAAGGAGGATAGAGTTAGATTAGATGTTAGGACGAAATTCTGCCCTGTGAGGGTGACGAGGCCCTGGCACAGGGTGCCCAGAGAAGCTGTGGCTGCCCCATCCCTGGAAGTGTCCCAGACCAGGCTGGACAGGGCTTGAAGCCACCTGGTCCAGCAGAAGAGATGAAAATGGATGGTCTTTAAGGTCCCTTCCAACACAAACCATTCTGTGATTCTATGACCTGCAACTGCCAAGTCCACATCCATAATGTGGAAAGTTAATGCAGAAAAGCAGGAGCACAGTCCCTTCAAATTCATTGGGAACCCCATGAAATTAAAATCTGTATTTGTAAACAAGAAAAATTCACCTGTTCGCAAGCACAGCACTGTACAGCTGAACTATTTTTAATCTCCCATCCACCCAAGCTGTATATTCAGATATCCAGTACATATCCTCTCTGCAAGCAGCCTTACTCAGAGCTGCTGCCACACTTCTCCTCTCCAAAGCCATTACACCATTGCTGTCCAGGCTAAAGCCCTGAGCTTGTACAGTGCTGCCACGGCAGAGAACACACAGCCAACCTGCACAGCGCAAAAGAGGTGACAGGAAAACCGGCTGCAGTGCCACAGAGGCCAGACCATGGCAATGACTCAGGGAGCATCCCTTCAGGAGAGCAGGACGGCTCGAAACTTTCCTACAGGGAGAGGAGAACACCACAGACCACCACATCAGCCTGGATCCTCTCCTGACTGAGGTCCTACCAGTGACCTAAGCCTTGCTAGAGGAACTCTTAAGCAGCTTGGGAAGGTCACTGAAAGGGTGTCTAAGGACTACACTACACCAGAGATGGAGGGCGTAAAGAGGAAGGGTCTGAGGAGCAGCTGAGGCCATTGGCTTGTTTAGCCGTAAGAGGGGAGATCTGAGCATGGTCTATAGCTTCCTCATGAGAGGAGACAGAGGGCTCTTCCGTGACCAGTGACAAGACCCAAGGAAAGCTGTGTCAGGGAAGGTTTGCCTGCATATGAGGCAAACATCCTTCCCCCAGAGGGTGATCAGACAATCAAACAAGCTCCCCAGGGCAGTGGTCACAACTCCAGGGCTGACAGAACTCAACACTCTCAGGCAAAGAGCGGGATTCTTGGGGGTGTCCTGTACAGGGCCAGGAGCTGGACTCAATGGCCCTTGTGGGTCCCTTCCAACTCTGAATGTAAAACTTGGCAACACAGCCACAGACCAGGTGCTACAGGTGCCACACAAAACCATGGTATGTTTACTTTGACAAAATACAAAGTTCAACACATAGGGCAGTGACTCCCTGCACGAGCACAAACAGCAGTAACTGAGAGGCAGCCCTGCTGCAAAGATCCTGGAGGTTCCCACAGAAACCAGCCTGAATATCCCACAGGGCTCTCATCCTCAGTAGGACAAACCATGTGCCAGGGAACAAAAGGAGACACATGGCCAGCACAGGAGAAGGCTTCCCCCTGCTCTGCAGGTGGGTCCAGGTCTGATTCTCAGAGGTTGCTGCGAGGCTCAGGTTTGTGTAAGGAAAAGCCTCCTCAGCGAAACAGTGTGGCCCTGGAACAGGTCACTAGAGAGGTGGGAGAGGATCTCCATCCTTGGAGGTTTCCAACACTTGAAAAGGTCAGCTAGACAAGGTCAGTCACAAAGCCTGGCCTGGTGCAACTGTTAGTCTTGCTTTGAGAATTCTTTCAACTGCTTTCCTACAACTCTACTAAGGACTTTTAAGTAGTATGTAGCTATTTAATGAAACACAAATCTTTGTCAGACACTAAAAGATTCTCTGCCCATTTTGCGCTGGATGGCCTTTTCACAGCACCAAGAACGAGGCTCAGATTTTGTTCCAAAAGCATCAGCTCCAAGTTGGAATGACAGGCAAGAGAACTGTCACACTCATTATAGCTCGGGGCTGTCACACGTCACTGATGAGAGCTTCAGAATAAAGATTAAATGTAAACAGACAGTGCTGGTAAATGCTGTATTCAAGCCACGACAGAATCCTGTTATTTACTTAACTAACACTAAATGCTTTCCCCACACTTAGGCACATTATTTGGAAGCACAAAAAGTTTAGGCAGAATTTCTCCAGCCCAGCCTCTGTCTCCTTTCCCTACAGGATGTGCTCCAGCTGAAGGGCACTGGCCTGTCCTGTCACTGCCATTCCAGCAGCTGCAGAGTCACTGCTGGGCTGAAGCCCCCCAGCTCCTCCATGGCACTGCTGGATCAGGCTCTAGGTCCTCTGCACTCCCCAGCACGGTGTTTAAAGTCCAGCTGCACGTGCGTGAGGCTGATGGAAAGCCAAGCTTCCTGAGGATGGCTGTGCCAGCTCAGACCAAACTCATCAGCATATGGAGGAACGTTGTTTCCTTGGGGTGGGACTCCAGGGAACTTGTATCCTTTGCAGAGATCAGGGGCTGTATCCATACTCTTGATTTATTTGAAAACTGTGACAATAAACAGCCTCCAAGGGAAGGGTAAGAGCACATCAACACATCCCACCAATACTCTAACTTGCAACCACTTTCAGCTCAACAAGTATTTCCCACACATTCACAAGCCTACAGTAGCAGTCTTGCTACATTTGTAAATCCATGTAACCTTCTGACAATCTCTTTGCAGAGATGTAGGAAGCCAACACCCTCATGGGGAAGAGCCGCACACCCATCCCAGACTCCAGTTGTGCTGCCCAGCTCAGCACCTGAACCCTGTCCTGTGGGACATCCCAGCCCCTGTCACGCCTTTCAGATTACCCCTCAAGGTGACTCAATTTACCAGGTCATTCTCGCCAGCCAGTCTCACAAAGTCCTTCAGGAACCCTCCCCATCAGCCCAACCCCGGCGCTCCCACCCCCTCTCACCACGGCCGGCCCCGGGGCAGGACCGGGGGAGCGGCAGCGAGGGGCACCTCGGCAACACCCAGCGCGGTGGGGCGGGCGAATGAGCGAGTCGCGCACACCGCGTGGAGGTGCCCCGTGTTTATACGCAGCGGGAACCCGGCCGCTCTCCCGCGCCGTGCGGGCAGGACGCCCCGGGGCTCGCAGGGACAGGCGGCCCCGGGGGCTGACGGTGCCCGGGGCGGAGCTGCAGCCCCAGAGCCGGCCGGGGCTGAGGGTCCCGTGGGCCGCCATGTTCTCGACGAGGCCGCCACCATTTTGGGACGAAACGGCGGGAGCGACAGGATGCGGGACGAGACACGGCTCAGGGCAGCGAGACCCACCGCCCACCACGGCCCGGCGGGGCCGTTTCCCCCCCGCCAGACCATCCCGTCCCCCCCTCCCCGCTGCAGCGGGCGGAGTGGCGCCGGGCTACCCCCGCCTCGCCGGGCCCTCGCCCCGCTCACCATGGCTCAGGAGCGCCGGGACAGACGCGCAACGTGTCTGGGCAGCACCGCAACAGCAGAAGTCCTGCCCGGGTTCACCTTATATAAAGTGAGGGGCGAGGCCCTCGGCTCCCTGCGCTGTGCTCCTTGGTTTG